>JAULCA010053324.1:0-27966 GCA_032360845.1 Crassadoma gigantea
AACACAATTTGAGTACTGGAATTACGTAATTATTAATGATCAATTTGATCCGAGGTTTGCTGTCGGCGAGGCAATAAATGGATAATAGCCTTCGCGAAACTCGCTCAATCTTGGATCTATTTGCGCATTGACAGCATTTACCTACTGAATAATTGATAGTAGGTATATGTGACCATTTTTTCAATCAGTGTCAGACAATTTGTACATGAAATATGCTAAATGTCACCGATGATTGAGTTTCTTTCTTGTAAACATGTGCATGCGCTAGTCAAACATCTTTAGGGCCCGACCATGTATTATATCCTAAAACTACATCAAAGAAAAAGTCAGTCAGGGCTATATCTCTTACACTACTTGTCACTGACTTTATACTTGCTGCAGGGTTCACCTTGGTGAGGCGGTGTGTCATGTATCAGAAATAGGTCACTCTGACCAATTTTGACCTTTGATCTGCATCAAAGTTAAAGTTTGTTTGAGCTCTATCTCCTACATTACTGGTCACTTGAACTTCATACTTGGTGTATGGGTTCACCTTGGTGAGGCAGTGTGTCATGTATCAAAAGTAGATCACTCTGACCTATATTTTGACCTTTGACCTACATCAAAGAAAAAGTTTGTCTTGGCTATATCACCTTACACTATAGTTTATTATGAATTTATCATCTGTGCATTCTTGGCATATAATTTCACATCTGGTGGGGGACTAATTCACCAAATTGTCTTGTTTACATATTGTTTTCAATGATTAAATCTTTCCTTTTTTTTTTATCTTTATTTTAGACGACTGAAAGGAAAATCATCCACACAAAACTGAAACTGAAGAAAAAAGAGGTAAGAGCTTTTCATTTATTTATAAAAATCAAGGAGAAAAAACAGTTTAATTAATAGTTCTCTTAATTAGGATAAAGGGGTTCTCTGCTAGAGAAATTACCAAACCCAGGGACCCCTTGATCAAGTACTTCTGTCCATGGTTAGGTTTTAAATTATCATTTGAATTCTATGATTGTTATCCTTTAACAAAACCTGAAGTCCTGGGGGAAATAGTCTATGCTTTCAAATTTTCCCTGTGACTTTGCTTCAAAATTCCCCCATTTCAAGAAGAAAATAGCAATTTTTCTTTCATATATTTTCATTATATGTTTTCTGTGTCAGTTCAAGTTTTAAAATACATAATACTGCATATATATATATTCTTCACATAATTAAAACAAAAATAAAACTGGATTTACGAAATTTGAATGTGGTTGTATAAAAATATCTTATTTTGCAAACTTGTAACCTGGAAACTAGAACATTTCTAAATTGTATTAAAATTTTACTACCTCCCCCTCCCAAAAAAAGGGTGGATTTCCCTAAAACCTAGATTGCATATAAGGTATTTGAAGTGTCAAATGTAATGCATCCAGACTTTCAGCATATTACCACAGGTGAGTGAAACTGACAACATAGATCCCTTGTTTGTAGAACTGACCCGTTCATATAATCCTAATCGGTATTTTAAATATTTGTTGATGCTTACTCCCTTTATGAAAAGTTTGGATCACAAATGATTCGTTTCTGTCCAATGTCAGTCATATTACGTACCTGAAAAGAAAAAAATGTGCAGGTGATCATTTAACGTTTCTTTCTTTCTTGAAGACTGTAGTCGAGTCTCCAGCTATTTCTGATCAACAAATATCAAAGGCAACCAATCATTTGGAAAACAATGGAAACGTCGGTGCTTTTAATCAGCAGCATTGTGAACAATCAGACAAAGTGCTTAATACGCCGAAAGCTGAATTTAATGTGGATGAATCATTTGATGAGTTGGAGGTACGAACTCTACAGATAGTTTACGTAGAGGATTCTGATATCGAACTAATTTCAGATATTGAGGATAACAAAATGAACGATGAAGATAGTGATGAGTGTGAGAAAAATAAGATCTCTGAAGTGAAATTGGGTAGGTCCACATTCAATGCGAAAGATATTTGTAAGGAGGAAAGTGAAATTCCTCCTGTAACGGAAGAGGCATCTCCTACTGAAGAAGTATCGTCAAAAAGCATGAACTTGAATGGGAAGCCTGTGCGTGCTAGTACGCGAACCAAGCAACGTAAGGATACCACTACATCATCAGTATCTTCCAATGATGATTCCAGTCTCGACAGAGATTCTGGGCTGGGAAAAGAAGCAAACGTCATTAGGAGTACACGATCAAAGATGCGTAAACCAAAAACCACTACAAGTTCTGTGGATGAAAGTGATGCAGACGATGAGAGAATGGGAAATGAAGAAGTTGTGCCAGTGAGACAGAGTACACGAACAAAGCAACGAAAGCAAACAGCTTCAACTGCCTCCACGACATCGGATTTAGGGGAGAGTACCTCTGAACCACCCATCAGGACCAGTTCTCGTACGAAGCAGAGGAAAAACACTGCAGCCTCATCTGTGTCTTCTGTTGATGATGAGGTGATGGAGGTGGATGGGGAGAGTCAGATCCGTCAGAGTACACGCTCAAAGGCACGCAAACCCAGAGTTGCACCTGTGTCGGTCAGTAGTGACGAAGGTGACGACCCGTTCCTGATGCCTGGAGCACCTCCGATGCGCTCCACAAGGTATGTAAATTTCCTGTCTTCTGAAACTTTAGTTTAATATAACAGGACTGGCAACTGCACATACCTAATTTTAAGAACAGTGACATGGAATAATGCATTTGATCACTTTTGGTTGTAAAATTTTAGCAGGCAGGTTTCTTGGGCCAGTAAGGTATCTGTCTGGGTGTGTAAAGTTGTTCAATAATGACATTAAAAATATAGACCAAGTTATGAGATTTGCAAAATCTGCAAGCAGACTCTTTAGTGTTCTGAATATATAATTACAAAATACATTTATCTAAATTATTGTTGCAGCATTGTCTAGTTATCATGAATTCAAAGTGAAAAAAATGTCCCGATAAACATTTCAGGACGAAGACAAGGAAGCGCCAGCTGGATGAAGACAATAGTGCCGATGAGTCAATATCTAAGAAATCCTGTACAGAGTACTCCTTATCCCAGGTAAAACTTCAAAATCTTGGGGTTCTGCTCACAGCAAACATGGTTTTGTTTCTAACCCCTTGGAACATCTCCAGAGCAGAAATGGGTACATCAAATCCAGAGCAGAACCTTGGTTTTCAAAGACGTTATTCAGCACACAATATTATAACCAAATTATAAACCAACTTAATTTGCTATATCTCTTATCTATATGTGATTTAAAGCTGGTCCATACCTTTCTATATTACTTGAAAGTATTCTTTAAGACCTGGAAACGGTATCTTCGAAATCCAGGGGTTATACTCACTTATACTGTCTTCACCCCTGGAATATATGTCAAGGCAAAATTGAAGGCTCAGTGTGCACCACTTTGTTGATGAGACAAGAAGACTAGTTTGATCCTTTGATGTACATCAAAAAATCTTGTGCTCACTAACAGTAAAAAAATGACAGGGTTTGAAGTCAGGCGTCTCTCCTTTGTAATCTTCAAAGGCATGTACCCAGGAAAAAAACCGTGGTCAGACTGGTGACCCCATAAATGTTCACGTCCAATCGGGGAATGAAACCCCGGCCACCTTGGTGAAAGGCGAGTGCATTATCCCCTGCGCCACCTGACCACCCCTTGGCTGGTAGGAAAGGCCCATATATAACTGGGATAATTATTAAATAATTTGTCAATTGTTTTGAGACGACCTACAAACTTAGTTGTAATAAAGCAGTATATAAGAACCACAAATTATTATTATCCAAGATATTGTTTAATAAGACATGACCAGGAATAAGGCAAGTCATTGACACCACTTGGTATGCTTATTTTTAAATGTTTTTTGCTTTTGCAGGTGGAAGATTCATTTGAGCAACTGGAGAGGTTATGTAATAGCAGTGCCGGTAAAAATACAATTATTTACTTTACATGATGATCTTTTAAGTAAATTAAAAAGTACTATGTATCATATCAAAATATATGGTCATCACAATTGTCTTTATTGTGAAAAAATATGTGTAAATCATTCTTGACGGAAGTTTTTCCATTATTCATTCTGTATCTATATATGTTTAAAAGCAATGCACTTTTCAACTTTCAGATTTTTCAAAGATCAAAGAAGACTCACCAAGGTAATAATTGTTTGGCCATGTAAAGTGTTCCCATGGAATTTGGATTTCAGAGAACATGTATATGTATTTTGGACAATCCTTGCAAATGGAGGGAAGAACCATCTCTTTTTGAGTTTAAAATTGCCTGCTTTTGGTCCAACTTTTAAAAAAGAATACAGCTATAACATTAGGGACATTTGTAGTATATTTATATATAGATATATATTTTTTTAAGAAAGAGAGAGAGAGAAAGATACTGCAGGATTTTAAAATAAACAGGCTGCAGCATGCTATTTTATCAGTTGTATGGTATTTTTAGCACAATATTAGGAGATTACAACTTAATTTTAAATGATAAAATACACAGCTTTTAGAGTGTCTCAATCTGTTGGTAAGATATATGTTATGTCTATTTGTAGTGACACTGGATCAGCAGAGAAAACACCATTATGTGTAAGTTTCTTGTTTTAACTACTAGTCTACAGGAAAATGTTGAAATATTCTACCAGCCTAACATTTAATTTCATGGTTATTTCAAAATCTACAATCCAGGAGTGTCAGGCTAGTGAAAGGTTATACCCCTGCATTGTTTTTTTTCTCTCCGACATGAAATTGAATTGGTAGTAATTGTTATATACAGCATTGATTTATTTCTAACAAAATGAATGAGAGGTTGTTGTTGTTTTAAATAATTGGAAGGAGAATTATTTACAAATACACCAACATACCTCTCTAGTACACATGCATATAGTACAGGGATAATTCTGGTTCCGGCCAGTGCCATTGGCCCTCAAAACTGAAATTTATACCTCCATGTTCCAACTTTCTTTTAATTTTACATAGAATGGCCTATCTTTATTTTAATATTGACTAAAAGTGGCTGAAATTGGCCCACTGCTCTCAAATTCCAGGATTTTCCCCGTAGTACATACACATGTGAAAGCAATTCCCTGAAAGATTATAGATGTTAATAATGTTTAACCCAATAAAAGTCCAATATGGAGGGCAAACGAGGCAAAAGTTTAACTCGGGTGAAAATTTCCCAGGTACACAGGTATTTACTTTATTCATATGGTGGTAAGTGACTTTGACCTTCACCAAAGGTGAAATAAGTACACGGCTGATAAGGTGAGGCGTGTTTTTGTTCATAAAAACCAATTGGTGTTTATCTAAATGATTTTTCTTTTCCTTCAGCTTTCCAAAAAACCTGCATCATTTGTTAACAATTTGTCCAAGGTGATTCCTCCTTCTGCCTTGACAACGGGCATAGCCAAGTCCTTCATCAAACAAAAGATGTCGCCAGCCAAACTTACAGTAAAGGTATCCCATTCTTACTGATGATTCATACAGAGAAAGCCCTTGCTGTATATACAAATATTTAACGGAAAAACTTCTGTACAGAAAGAACTTGCTATGATCAAGAAAAGAAAAGAAAATCACACAAATTTAAAAAAAAAAAACAAATCAGGGAGGTTGTTATTGCATCACCGATATGATAGTATTCTGAAAGAAAGTCTGATTTGAAATGCCTTTAAGGACATACACCATTGTGTTAATGTTACTGTGCTCTAAGATCTGACTCGGTACTGCTTTCAGGAACAGCAGGAGCTGCGTAAGAAAGAGCTGACTGAAAAGCAGAAGAAAGATGAACAGAGATTGCAACAGAGGGATGCCTTACTGAAAATCAGGATTGAGGAACAGCGCAAGTATGATCACCTATCTTCATTAAGTATGGTCTGGAGAAGGACAAAAACTTTTGTAGCAAAATCTGTCGTGTCTATTCTAGATCCTCTCAAAACTAGCGGGGGGAGACTTTTTTATGTTGTTGTGGTCATATGTACGCACAGTAGAGTGGCCCAGTATTTTATCTAGTATCAAGCAAATAACAGTTCTAAAATGTTTGACATTTTTCTGACATTTTATAGCTTAAGTAAAGGGTGCAGCAAGTTTTACTAAATTTTTGTTTAAGTCCTTTTAAAAGAAGGATTTTATTTCAAACCACATTTTGCTATGCACGTTACAGAACTATATATAGAAATTTTAATATAATATATTTGAAAATAGAAATTAAAAAAATAGAGAAAGGAGAAATACTGCAGGGGTTGATCTTGGGACATTTACTTAGCGAAACCTTCACTTTATCAATATTTCCATTCAGGAACTATGAAAGTTCAGAATTAAAATGAAGGTCAAATTCCTGGACCGCATTTTAAAGTCTATGAAAAATTAGATGCAAAGTTACTCTTAGCCAGAAAAACTCCTTTTGGTTGCTTCATCTACAAAGAGTGGAGAATACTTCCAAGTTAAAAAGTGACTCTTGACTGAAACTCTTTTATTGGAATAAAAGAAATGCACTGGTACCCTATACCTGTGGGGCCTCGGTGGCCAAGTGGTTAAGGCGTCGGACATTCTGCTACCACTAGCCCTCCACCGCGAGTTCGAGGCCAACGTGGGGCAGTTGCCAGGTACTAGCCGTAGGTCGGTGTTTTTTTCACCGGGAATTCCGGCTTTCTTCCACCACCAAAACCTAGCACATCCTTAAATGACCATGGCTGTTAACAGGACGTAAAACACAAATAAACCAAACCAAAACCAACCATATAAACGATGAATAAGTAAAATAATGATTTTTGCATAATTTTTCTTCTGTAACTGTTATACTCTTTGAGCAACAGGATTTCAAGATACTAGCTCACTCTAAAATTATGCTTGAAATAACATAGAAGGTTGCAGTGTAGATAAACTGTAAAAGACATCCTTTTTATTTGGGGGGGGGGGGCGTGCATATAGTGTTACCCATGTCCGTCCCATCCCGTCGTGTCTTGTCCATGAGCGGGGGCATTTATGTCTTACAAAAAATTTTCTTTTACTTTACACAGGTAGATTTGTGTTATATGGAACACCATTTGACCTAGGTCTACCTCGTTCTCCAACTTCTTATTGGTGCTATACACCGCATGTTGAAAAATCATGTACATAATGCGGGTTGAAAGGCAAAGACAATTGCTGAAGACCAACTAGATAAGTTCCTTGAGAGGTTTGAGGACTTGACAGATTAAGTGAACAAAAAGACAGAACAGTTTGATGGGTTTTATCAGCGGCTACGTCAGCTTGAGGACAAGTTACCAACGTTGTCATTAGGCATATGTCTGTCTAGCTCTCACGAACATTTCAGTGATTTACAGCTTTAATCGAAGCGCTGAACTTTTCTGTGATAATTAGTTACATGTGATGTCATAGCCTGTCTCTTTGAGGTTGATAGGTATTTAGTTGACTCCCAAAAGTGTTTCTCACAGAAGTACTTAATTTTGCTGATTTTTTTACCGATATTGTTTAGCCAAGATAACCAAATAGGTGTTTGGTTTGACTTGAAAATTTTGCTGCTAATTTAGGATCCTTGAAAAGGATCTTGAACTCTTTCCCTGCTGTGTAATGTAATTACCTCCCCCTATACTGAGCCATCAAATTCCAAATTCTTTTTGTGTTTATGGCAATGAATTCAACTTAGCTGACACTTATGTCTTAGGAAGTGGTAAAATTTCCAGCGTGAAACAGGTTATTAACTTCAGGTTGTCCGGCTTCCATCTTGGATTCTACAGGAAACATGACACATGAATTGAGGACAGTGATGTTACCTGCTTTTACAGGGGAAAAAAGGACTTTTTATCTCATGATATGGCAGTATTTACCACCACTGGTGTCAGACACCAAGATTAGCACAGGCCAGGATTTCTAGGGCTCAAATCAAAGCAGGTTGCCTATCATAATACTTTCTTGTGTGTTGTTTGGGGAAAATATCATAGTTTAGGGGGGGAAAACTAAAATGTGATGAGCAAAAAATTTCCTCCAGCTGTTTCTTACAGTAAAATGTATAGCAATGAACAAACACATCAGTTTTCAGTGTTTCTGTTTATTCAATTTCAAATTAAACATCTAGCTAGCAAAAATAAATGATTCATTATATTATGATTCACTTCAAAAAAGTATTATTGTTCTGGAATTCTGCAGTGAAGATGTGGTCAACAGTGAAAAGTAGGAACAAAAATCACACAAAAATCTATTTTGTTTTTTAAAAAACATCACGATGCTAGGGATTATCACTGTTAAAATAAAGATGTAAGGACAGGGAATGTGATTGGTGCTGGTAAAATAAAATTTACATAAAATCAGGATCAAGAAAAATCGTAGTGATGTCAGTAGAGAGTTGTCCAAATTCCTTGTTTACATGATTGAAACTTCTTCAGAAAACGTGAAGAAAGGATGAAAAAGGCGGCCAACCAGAGACAGCTGTTACAGGAACATGACAAGGACCTGAAGAACAAACTCCAGAGACAACGAGAGGAAAAGTTACAGCAGACGGAAAACCTGAGAGAGGAGAAATTGAGGGAGGAGCGAGAGAAACAAAGAATAAGGTATGTATATAGTATTAACCATTTCACCCCTAGGTAACTTTAGTAGACTCTACCATGCATTTATGGGGATGAGTCCATTATGGTCTGTGGTGGTGAAAGGGTTAATAGTGTTCCTCTTAATTTAAGAACTCATTGGTGATAGGGCCTACTAGTACAGTTTCTTTTTTTTCGGTAAGTGACTAATTTTTTCTTTAAAAAAGTAACTGAACCAAGCACTGCTTTTATATTCAACATGGCAACATAACAATTCATATTCAAGCAAAAGTGTAACTTTAAAATGTCTTCCAACCTCGGGGTAACTGCATGATGTATGACAGATTATACTATATTAAATGGTAAAACCACTTCCAGCTATTGCATTTTGTTTGTGCAGTTGTTGATGATACTTTTTTTCTATATATCTTGAAGAATGAAAAAAATGCAGGAAGCTGAAGAGAGGAGAAAACAGGATGAAGAGGAGAGATTAAGGAAACTGAAGGAACAGGTAGACAATTTTCATCTCTTTCAATTTTATTTGGAGCATAAAAGCTTCCCCTTATTTCCTTTGGGAAAAAAATGGGTGCTGATCCTTAAACATCTTATCCTTAATGCAGTGTATCATTTATTTGCAGATTTTGAATTTTTCTTTTGACTCCTTGAATATTTTACTTTTTATTATAAGAAATGACTTAATATATTGAAAAGATCACTGAGAAGCACTGTGCAAGTTAAGATTCCTCTGTCTACATCACGCAGAAGTGATCCGACATTTCCTTTAATACTTTCTGCAGACCTTCTGGTATAACTGGAATGTGTGACAGATGAACTGAATCTGCAGCATGATAAGATTGTTATTCACTTTACCATTTATATTAAAAAATGAAGATACGTTTGTTACTTTTTCCTACAATTAAAAAATTCATGTTGTTATTCCAAGGCCAGGTCAATAACTAGAACAGCAACTAAGGAACACCTGATGTTAGGCGCAGTGTCCCACGCATCTTTAAGAACTATTTTCTAAATGCGTAGTCATACATTCCTAGCAGTAGTGCCCAGACTATGAATTCATACATTGCAAATAACATTAACAACTGCAGTTATACTGTCATAAATGTTGGGTTTGGTTTGCTTATGTTTTACATCCTAGTAACCGCTATGGCTGTTTAAGGACGTGCCAGGTTTTGGTGGTTAAGAAAAGCTGGAGTTCCTGGAGAAATACCAACCACCTATGGCAAGCAGACTGTCAGACACTTTAACAACTTGGCCTCAGCAGCCCAAATTGTCATAAATGAATGTTATCATAGTAGAAATGTAGAAGGGTATTGCCTAACTATATAAATGTATGAAATTTTAAACAAGATATCATTTCTCATCTAAAGGAGGAAGAAGAAAAGAGGATCCTTGATCTGCAGGTGAAGAAAAGGGAACAGGAACAGAAGGAAAGGCAGAGATTGATTTTAGAGGAGCGGCGCCGTCAGGAGGAGAGGGCCGCCCAGTTGGAGCGTGAACGTCAGGCTGAACAGGAACGGCTCAAACAAGCATTTGAGGAGGAGCGACAGAAGGAAGTGGAGAGACAGCGACAGAAAGACCAGAGGTAGAGTTCTTATAGAGTTATAGGAGGTAGCAACACAATCACTGATTTATCAGAACAGTTGAACCTGTCAAAACTTGACATTACTCGGAACAAGAGTTATGTGCATTGAAAATGTATTTGCCACTGGGTTGAGTATAAATGCACGCTTCCAGATTATAAAGATTTCAATAGATTTGTTCAGAAAAGACAAGTTTTGGATTATATGGCTTATTTGAAATTTGTTTAGAACAAACAGGTTTTGGATTACACTGCTTATTTGACAATTGTTCAGAAAAGACAATTTTTGGATTACATGGCTTATTTGACATTTGTTCAGAATAGACAAGTTTTGGATTACATGGCTCATTTGACATTTGTTCAGAATAGACAAGTTTTGGATTACATGGCTTATTTGACATATGTTCAGAATAGACAAGTTTTGGATTACATGGCTTATATGACATAAAAATGTATGAAGTGGGACTAGGAAATTCCACTAGACTTTAGCGAGTACTACTGAGTGTTTTCTTGTGTTAAAGGGAAAAGGCTGTCGCAATGGCTCAGGCCGAGAAAGAGAAGCTTGAACTTGAGAAAAGGAAAGAGCGGGAACTTCTGTTGAAAAAGAACCTAGAAAAGAAGAAGGAATTGGTATGTTCTTTAATACTTGAAAGACATGTTTTCAACCTGTTTATCAGGTAACTGTTGCTAAATGAAATAAATGAGCTTTTCAGTTGTAAAATTTATATTTTATCATTTCTTCATTAAAGCATTCACGTGTGTTGTAAACTGTATACTAACGTTTTAGTGTAGTGTTTTTCATCGTGACTGTCTATGGGACTACTATTATGTTTAAACATTGTTATAAAAATAAAAATTGTTGTTCCTTATTCAGTGGTCGAATCTGAATATTTTGATATAGCTGTATACTACATGTACATTATGGTACGGACAGTCTAGCTAATAACACTTTGTTTTATAAAATAGGTGGGTCCCTTCTGTTTATCTACATACTTTAGATTATCAGAGACGTTTTAGCTCGCCTGTTCGGAAAACAGAAGAGATATTGCGATCGCTGCTTCGGCAACTGTGGCTGTAGTGTTTACATTTGTGTTAACCTTTTTCTTTAAGTCAGTTTCTCAAGTACAAGCAACACAGCCTCCAAATTTGGTACACAATTCCCTTATGAGGTGTAGATAACAGTGCACCTAAAAATAAAATCAAAATTCAATATCTAAATATTGTTTTGGGGGAAAACAGTTCTGGCTATTTCTCAAAATCCACCCAAATTTCGTTTTCCCAGTATCCAATTGACTTGAAATGTGGTGCACACCTCCGTTGAATGGTATTGTCTAACATATAAAAACAGATTTTTGGTCCTTTTAAGAAAAATGACTTTTTTGGTTCTTTTGGTGTTTATAGACTTTTGGAGCAAACAGGCAAGCTGTGTGGTCGGCCTTTCCGACCAACTATTTTTAGAAAGTCTTGTAACAAATGTAAAAGTTGCCTAATGTTATCAGATCTGTTTTAGCTTGTACATTTAAAAAATAATTTTCATTGTTCAGGCCAAGAAACAACAGGAGAAGTGGGACAAACAGAAGGAGGAGCAGAAGAGGCAGGCTGCTGAGCTTCAGAACCTGATCGCTAAACATAATGCCAGTGTGACAGGGCCAGCCACGGTCAAAATAACCACGCTACCCAAACCTAACTTCAACACAACTCATAACATGTCACAGTCAACCAATTCAGACTCGTAAGTATAGCAATTCACCACATTTTTTATCACATAGTAAAATACCAGTTTATTTAGATATATTATTCTGTGTTTTTTTTTTGCCTAGCTTGACAGCCCAATACAGGCTACCTCCCCTAGTTTAAAAATGCAGTATTTTCCCAAAATGAAGAAAAAATCAGGTAAATCCCCCCCATTTCATTGAAAATATCGCTATATTTTCCAAATTCAATACAGTTTAGCTATGAGATGACCCCTAACTAGTACACCTGTCCTTCTATTGTTATTAAGGTATACATATGAGATGACTCCCATTAGTACACCTGTTCCTCCATTATTGTATAGTATCCCAAGTATATATATATGTTTCATTTGTTTTTTTGTTTTTTTTAGGTATGAGATGACACCTGTGAAAAAACCGTCTAGGAACAGTGAAAATTATGATATTACTGATATGAAATCTGACGATTCCACTGACGACGATGAAAGACCTAGAAGGAAGATACCTGTATGGGCTCTAGGTTTGTATATGTCTAACACTGGAATAATTAGCACAAATATACTCTTCATGAAACTTTGAAGTGTGTCTGTATCACCTACTAAAGGTGTGCAGGTGTACTGAAATTATGTCAATTTGAATCAAGGTCAAATCCTGTCCTTGCCATAACTTGTAAACTGTCACAGATACCACTTTTAACCTCCTTCCAAAAAACAGTTGGTTGGATCACACAGGGTTTCTCTCCATCTGTCTGTAATGCAGTCTAAATGGTAACTTGATTATGAACAATCATACAAAAATTACAGGATTAGGGGTGTTAGAGGGGCATTTCTGGCCTCAATTGAGAGTAAGAATTAGTTGTTATATTCGTAATCTGGAATGAATGAAGCACGCAAATATATGGTGGCTCTCTTGTTTATTAACCCCTGAAATTTCATGATTAACTATTCCAACCTTGGAATTAGAACAGTTCAAATATGTTTTCAGGGATGAATGAGTTAAATCTGAAGTATACCTGCATGATGACTTTCACTGCAAGGTCAAATGTCAGATAACTGCCAAATTTTCAATCTTGTCAGGGCTGTGAATTTCAAGCCAAAGAAGACTTTTTTCTGAAACTTGAACAAAACCCTATCAACCACAGAGAGCATGCAGTGCACTTTATTTAGGTTACTACAACATGGTGATATATATCCAGGTCAAAGGTCAAATAAATGTTAAGAAATTACTGTATGCATATTTTCTAATTTCGTTGTTTGTATTGCAGGTCCCAATCTGAAGGCCTCTCTTATCAACCAGCACTACCATCCACCACAGCTGGAAGAACTGTTCGGCCCCATTGAACCTCCAGATCTCAACCAGTTCTTCAACAAGAAGAAAGCCCGCTTCAACAAGCGCACAAGCTCTGCCCACTGGGACTCGCCCATCATGAAGCCAGGAACAACCTTCCTGAATTAACTTGTGTATTTAGAGATTACCAATGATTTTATGAAATTTCATGGATTTTTTTCTCCACATACAAGCAGTATCTGCCATTGTCATTAACTCATTCACCCCCAAAATTTCAAAATGAACTGTTCCAATCTTTGAATTGGAAGAGTTCAAATGTGTCTTCAGGGACAAATGAGTTAAGAAACAAAGGATTTGATCAGTTTTGTCAAGTGATACAGTGAATATACTGCACTGCACTTTCTGAGATTTAAAGGACAATATTAAAAACATTTAACAGCCTCGTTTCCAGATCCATATCTCAATAGTAAATTGATGACTCCATATTATATAATATTTGTCACTCTGTTAAATAAGGATAATTATTGGGTTGATGATTTTTTTCAAAAAATGTAACTGTTTGAATTTTGTTAATAAGCAAAACTGCTTTGTTTAATTATAACCTGTGTCCATTCATTCTGCTTAAAATTTTGTAAGAAAAGAAACGTTTTTCTAATAATCTGATTGCAATTCTTGGACAGCTTACAATAAAGGGCAGGGCCATTGGTTATGAAATGATCAGAAAATGACAGCAATAAATATTATTTGTAGTTCAGTATTCAAGTTATAACATTGCTTTGATAAAATAATGTATGTATTGATTTAATTTTGTTTTAATGCAGATGGGTACGTTTCTAATGAAAGTAGATATTGGTGCAAAATTTGTGTGCTATTCACAGTAAAGCAAACCAGATAGAAGGATGAAAATGTGAATGAAAGGCTGTGAGATGCGAAAGTAGATAAATTGTGCCAAATGGCTCGTAAAATAAGCACAGAGAGAAAAAAAGAGGGATTGGAAGATAATTTATTATCCAAGAAAAAATATGTCAGTCTTTATGATGTCAGTTTTAATATTTTTGTCTTGAATTTCATCTTGTATTGAATCAAATTGCTATGTAAATAAAGCTACAAGTCCTGTGTTTGGGTCGGACATTGGTTCAGATTCCATAGTAATAGTTGTATTAAGGGATTTGTATTTCTTTGTGGTGATAATTTGAGAAAATTAATGTTTGTTTTTTTTGGAGCAAATTTGAATGTCTAGATAATCTATATTTCTGTTAAACATGTAAAAGTATAAAAAAAAAAATTGTAGAGTTTGGGGGCATGGTGTGCCTCTTCAAATTTAAGATTTTTTTGTTTTGTTTAGGGGGGTGGGGGGTTATAATTCTGTAGAATGTTTAGGGGGGAGGGGGTCTTCAATATTTAAAACTATTGTTGTTGGAGTTGTGTATTTCTGTTTCCTATATAAAAAATAATTGTGCTGCCCTTCAACATGTTGAACTGTTGTATGGAGGGGCACTTTAATTGCGTTATATAGATGTGAAAATTTGACTTAATGCTCTAGGCTAATGCAGTGTAACTGCAAAATTCCAAGCATGAAATTTCAATGCATGATCTGGGAATTAATTAATGTTTTGAGATAGATATCAACAGTGGTTTGGTTTAGCTTCAGTCTGACAACCTGTACTGGGGGGGATCCTGTCTCAAACCATCATAATTAATTAAAGAAATTATGTGATATTTCCAAAGTTTTGTAGTTTTGCCTTGTTTTATATTTACATTTTAATCGAAAGCTGTAGTTGGCTTTGAACCTAGCAGAAAGTGTCAAAAGAGGCTTTTTTTCGTCTGTAGATTTGAGCTATCCATTCCTTTGGAGAAAATTTACTCCTTATTCTATCCTATCCTCTTGTCTATATTTTCTTTCTGATCCTATAGACCAGTGATTTTACTGTAACTGAATATGTTGTCCTTTTATTGCTACAATGCACATTACAAATGTATCTGTTTCATGTAATCTGTTTTTCATATCATCCTAGAGAGGTCTCCTTTTATATTGGAGCCCAAACAAAGTCTTCAATTAAATGACGAAAGACAAGTTTAAGTTATTTCTTTTTCCGAAGAATTTGTTTTCCTGTGTTTTTTTTTTTTTTTTCTCTCTCTCTTTCATACTTTCTTTTCTTTGCTTTTCTTTTTGTTTCCAAATTTGAGAGGTCTCCATTTAACTGATAAAACACATCTACCCGGTATATTTATTTTATTTTTTGAAAGAATTTGTTTTTCTGTATATTTTTTGTTTCTTATTTTCTTTCTTTTCTTTCCTATTCTTTTTGTATAAAAATAACACACATCCAAGAATAACATACAAGTGTTATATAAATTGTCACAATATTTCCTTATTATATGATGTATAACAAGTTTAAAATGTTTGTAATTTTTTATAAAAATGTAGTAGTATTTATGTCATTTGAATATATACATTTTTTTTTGTGTAAACGATTTTTATGGAGAAATCGGACCACATGTAAAAACATGTTACCCAAGTTTTAGGCAACAGAGGTACCAAATACACAAGGCCTTGTTTGTAGAATATCACATGTGTAATGACATGGTGGCTGTGTGCTGCTATGTGTGAATTAAATGCTTTGGTATGAGCCAGTTTACTCTGGAACCATTGACCACATTCAACTGTAATAGATAATAAATGTATGCAAAAAATATTCTATGGCTCTGTGTGGTGTCTGGTATTTCTTGTATTCGGGAGAGGAAATCTTTCGCAACTCCAGTAACTTATACACCTGTACCAAGTTTCTTTTTCATAGGCTACTATGAGGGGTCCAAGTGACAAAAAAAATTTGGAATGGAGTTCGACTGGACGTATGCTGACCTTATAGGCAGAGCATCTATAGTTTCAGAGCGACACAAAAATACATATTCTGTGATAAACTATCACACTTGGCCTAGAAGCAAACTGACCTAGTAAGCAGAGCTTCTACAGTTTCAGAGCGACACAAAAATATATTCTGTGATAAACTATCACATTTGGCCTAGAAGTTAGACTGACCTAGTTAACATAGTTTTTACAGTTTCATAACGACAGATATCTAAATGTTGATTAATTGGAAATAGCAGACGACACATACCATCACCCAAAGAAAAGGACATAAAAAGAGTCCAAAATTTCTGAAACAAACATTTCGGTTGGTCAAAACATGTTTTTTCAGTCAGGTGACCTATTTGCCATCCGAGTACTGGCGAGATGTTGCTAATGTAAACAATATGGCAGCTCGCTTTACTTTCACTTTGGCTTAAACAGCATGGTGTTAAATGCAACTTTTAAATATAATGTTATAAAACGTTACACAACAACGCTCGAAGATTATACTAACCTGCGCTTTTCCGTAATGAAATACAACACACCAAAACCTGCCATTTTGTTAAAACTTCTGGGGGCGAGCCTTATAACTACATCCGGTACGGAAGCCAGAGAGAACCCAAAGTATGAAAAGAGTTAAGACTGGAAGTGGGTTAACTGTATAATCAGAGCTTCTACAGTTTCCAAGGTTTCTGATAAACATATTTCAATAAATCAAGAATTATATGGTGCTTCTTTGACATGTATACTAAATTTCATAACATGGCCTAGTTACTCAAAGGTTAGTAAATCTAGTAGTTAACTTAAACCAGTGGTCAGCAAAAAAGCAAATGTATTGCCACTAAAACTTGGGGCTTTGGAAGCAAAATAACTTTAATCTGATCTGTCTCAAATATATTTTGGTATATTCTGAATTTTGTTGTAACCCTATTTTAAAGTTTCCTTAACCACTGGTTAACTCTAAACAAGCTTTGTGCAACGGGGGACCTGAACTCCCCGATAGTCATCTACCAAGTTATCCAGAGGTCTTGCTCTGTGTCTGTTGTTTTCTGTCAGGTTAAACCAGTTGAAACAATTGTACTAGATATGTATACAATAATGTAATAACATACACCATTAGATATAGCGCCCTATCTAGCTAGAATAAGCCACTCTGAAGTGCTTTACAGTACATAGAAATACAATTTACACAACCAATAGAACTAGCATATACAATAAGCAATACAATTTTTGAGAAATTCACAGGTGCTGACTACTAGAGTCCTATGCCACCTGGTTAATATCTCCCTATGTGTGTATACCTGCGTGTTTGGTGAGGGACTGTACTTCCAGCGGCATCATTTATAGTGCCACCTCAATTGAATGCTACAGCACAGATACTGCAACATCCACCCCAGACCATTTTATACTCCACCTAGGTTGTTGGGAGTTGTGTTTGCAGGAAAAAACAATTTCTCTGAATGCTTAAAACAACTTGGGGGATAGAAGCATAGAAGGCCGGTGTGTTAACCATTCGACCAATTCACCCACCAAAGCTGTTTATATGACTTCAAAGAAATATCAATCCCTAGCCAGAGATATTGCTAACTCTTGCCAACATTTTAATGCCAAGATCCATAATCTAACCGAGACGGATGAAGACCATCAAAATAAACTTTCATGATCATTTAAGATATCTGCAGCCAATTTTCTGTACTGCTTGCATGATTGACAAACAAGATAATTTCCCTGCAGTGATAAATCCACATGCAAATCTTTGGTTCTGTACCAATTGAATTTTGATATGACTGATAGAATGTCTGAAAATACTGAAATTTAACTTGGTAGTTCTATGCACATCTCCAACACTGGAAAATAAAAACATACAACCTTATTGTTGATTTATATCACTGTCCTTGTAGAGAAAAAAAGTTGAAGAATGAACTTGTATACAAAATACTGATTTTTATTTTCAACAATGTACATATATGCAGCATGTCAAAATTTTAACTCCAGCACAAATGTTATGGAAGGTCCATAAGATTTTTATTTCTTGACTCTGGTATTTATTGACCATTCACACTGATAGTCACCCCCAAATTGTATATGTCAGTCACAATAAAAGAGTACATAATAACAAATTAATTAATTACATCTGATTTTTTTCTAACTCATTTGTACACAATAAAGTGAAAGTTTGTTTTGTCAACAAAAAAAAAACAAAAAAATTAAGAAAATAATTGTTTGGTTCCAGAAAAATTTATAAGTGAATGCACAAGCAGTATCTGAAAAAGATTCTTCATAAAACAATTTAAAAATTTAACATACTGCATCAGCACAGGATCTTGTTAAAATTAATTAAAATAGAAGTTCAGAGATAAGCGGGAACACAATTTTCTTAAGGTAAAGGATACCACAGCATCTTTTGAAATTGCAAAGAAGAGTTCCACTGTTTTTTTTCTTGGAGTTGTCTCCCATTTGAAAAATTTCACAGGGGAAGTCATTCTAGGCTAGAAAAACACCTATCAGTTGCTTCCTCTTCTATATAAAAGAGAGACAATTCCAAATTTGAAATTTTTCAAATGGAAACCTATAAAATAGTTCACAATGGTGCTATTCCCGATATCTAGGGGTTACATATGACAAGGCCTTATTGTTAGTCTTAATATGTAACCCTGTAAAAATAAACGATAAAAAAATAAAAGATATTATTATGTTACGCTCATTTTCGCTCTCTACACCCCTGGAATATGTCAAAGCAAAATTGGAAGAATGAAGAAAGCCGTTTGATTGGTCTCAGGTAAAAAAAATCCAGACCATCGCTAGGCAGATACTTGTCCTTCGAAGAATACAAAGGAGAGATGCCAGACTTCAGAAGCCTGTCATTCTTTACCGTTACGTGAACACGAGATTTTTTTGGTGTACATCCAGTACAACTAGTCTTCTCTTCTCGCCCAAAAGGTCCTGCACACTGAGCCTTCAATTTTACAATGACATAATCCAGGGGTGTAGAGAGGGAAAGTGAGCAACACCTATTGAGGGTATAATATCGAGGATGCAATGGTGCCAATGTGAACTATCTTCTTTAACTTGTTGGTTTCCTTAAGCTTTAAGACCCTTTATTACTAAGAATGGCCCACCAAGCATGGCCCACCAAGCATACATAAATATACTACACTCATATAATAATCAATATCAACAAGACCCTGTGTTGGAAGTGTGGTCGATGACAAAAGATTCCAATGAAAACATCACCCAAACAATATAGATCATAATACATATTTACATGGATAAAATTTGTATCCCTCAGTCCAAGCATTCTCAGAATAAATTAAATATAACACAAACTGAAGAACATACTTGACACATTAACATTGGCATGATGAAGGGGTTCATAATGTACTTTCAAATACAATGTACACACATTGTTTGCAGTAAAATGCCATTAACTATTTACATGTACCATCATATGGCATTGCTTCAGTATAACCCTACAAAAGTAAATTGGCATTCATATAGGCTATGAATGCCATGGACCGATTGTTGACATCATCATATGTGTAATTGAATTTTTTGTGAGATAAACAGGTTCCAAAAAAGGTAAATATAAGTAATGAACTGCTTTCAGTTGGCATTCATACGCAATATGAATTCCAACTGGACAAAGGCAAATCCAACATGAAGCACTTGTGCACTTCATTGAATTTGTCTTTTCCAGCTGGCATTTATATTGCCTATGAATGCCAACTGAAAGTAATTCAATGCTGAAATGTGCACTTTTCCCTTTCATTCAATTTTGTGAATTTCAAAAAAAAAGGTTAATTATCTTCTGTTTTGCCACATCAATATATCAGCAGAAGTATTACATTATGAATTTTTGTTTTTTTGGGGGGAATTTAACATGTATAATGTCCACAGGAAGCAGTGAACAGTTACAAACTTCAGTTTTTGTATCCCTTGCATACAATGTGTATCCTGGTAGGCTAGTGAAGAAATGCCCTCAATATCAATAAAAAAATACCCCACAAATTTTCATGATCATGGCTATATTTTAGAGTAACATTGCATTTATGCAAATCAAAAAAAAACATTAACACCTCAAATTTACAGAATTTACAGAGTAAGCTTTTTGTTTAAATTTATTAAAACTGTAATTTTACAGAAAGCTAATTATTGGCTATAATATAGTAATTATTATTAGGATATAGTTTTCATATCATTGCTGATGGAAAGAGGAGGGGACTAATATCCAGTTTTAACCAAACATACAACACAAAAATGTTTTGTTTTTTCTGCATAAATTAATTCAAGAATTGAGGCTGGATACAAATGGATTTAAATATATTTGATTTTTAAAATTTTTAGTTGCTAATGTTCATAACGGAACAGTAATGCTTAATTTGTTCACATATTTGATTCTACTAGATCATTAACCTTGAGTACAGCATTATAAATACATAATTTATTTTCACTACAATGGTTTAACTAATTCACCCCTGAAGACACATTTAAACTCTTCCAATTCAACGTTTGGAATAATTCATTATGAAATTGCAGGGGTGAATGAGTTAAGTTCATGGTCTTTTTCACAATTTCCACAACTTCACGCTACAAATGAGCCCGAGTCATACACACACATACAGCATTTGCACTAACAATGAAAAACTATGTACACAATTTGCAAAACATATCATCAATAAACAAATCATCTTATATACACACCAACCATAATACGAACATCCACCAGTAGTCTTGATATAAATTATGTTTCTGAAAATTTATTTAAGCTGTCTTTCATTGTTAAATTAATTAAAATGAAAACTTTAGAGGACTTTCTTGCTGTAACACAAGACAGTGATGAGCAAGGGGAGCATTTGAGATGAATTCTGAAAGCTCAAAAACACAGGCTATGGGTAGAGCTGCACCAGTGCAGTAATGAAGGGTATTAATCCAGCAATAAGCTCAAGCCTTGCCCTCTTTCATGCATCTGGTTCAATCAGTTGTCACTTGTAGACTTAAAGATTTGTGAAATACTTAAGTAATGCACAAAAAAGGACACATTTTTCTTGATATATTGTTGTTTATTCTCAGAAACCGTGCATTTTTAGCTCTGCTTGTAGTTCAGTACAAGTGTGTTCATTTATTGTGCAATATTTCTGCACCACCTGAACTGTTCCAACCAGTATACGGGAATGTAGCCATGGTAACAAACCGATTCCCTCACTTTGAGCCAAGATATGTTGCCCCCTTTCACCACTGTAGACCATAATGGACTCATTCAGATCAATGCATGGTAGAGTCTACTCAAGTTACAAGGGGTGAAAGGGTTATTGCAAAATTCTCAAAACAATCTTGATGGCCAAAACATCCTATTTCAATTAAATGGTCGACCCTTACATTTAAATACATTCCTTTACATTTTATTTTAATAATTCAATAAAATTTGTACCTCTGTTAGATTTGTTGAATAGATTGACTAGACAGATTTGTTTCTTACGATCTTTTCAATAATAATTTTCTTTGATATACCGTGTATAAATATTCATGCATAGTGAAATATGATTACAGGAACGCCCGGGAGCATCTTCGCTAGCAAAGGGTTACAATCTACCTACTCTTGGAGAGTAAGAAGACTGCATCGTAACCCATGGCTTCAACGATGGTCTAGGAGTAACCGGTTACCAGTCAATACAGTACCTATTTGCCTAAGTAACCACTTTTAATTGATATGACAGAAACCATTCTCATACTCACCGTGAAAATAATTTTAAAACTCCCATAAAAGAAATTATGCAAAGAATGATATATATACATGAATTCTGGATTTTAGCCAACGTGTAAGCCCTGTGTAAAATAAAATGCAAGAAAAATAAATATATACATTCAAAAGTTCAAAATTATATGGCAGCTTGTGCAGATATAATAGCTCTCAAAACTTGCGCACCAATTTCTCCCATTTTCATCTCTGATATCAATCTAATTTATCAACTTCTTTCTCTCATTCTTATGTTAGGCATAATCTTAAAGAACATTTACTCCAAACAAATTTTCCACCTTTCTTCCATTTATCTCCATTCAATCACCAAGTAACTTTAGTCTGTCTGCTTTTATATTTGACATTTCCAGGAAAACACCTGATGAACACGTTTGTTGCAACACAGGCCTTGGGGGCCTTTGCAGAGGCTTACCAAAAACCCACATCTGACCATTAGAACTGTCCTCATTTCCAAATACATTTGTATTTTCAACTCGGCGATTCAATCGGTCCAATGGTTTGAAATGCAATAAACTTAACAAAAAAACAAAAAAAAAGCCTTGGTTTTACTGCCGGGCTCAAACTTTCTGATTTCCTTATAAAAAAATAATGCTGTCAATAATCTCTTTCAACACATTCATGGCACTGAAAATACTACTTAAATCCCAAAAGATCTACAATTTAAGAGTAGAAAATCCAACTTATACATTGGAAATGATCTTCTCTTCAATGGGTATAGAGTTGACAGTTTGTACTTACATATGACCAAATTAATCATTGCACTAACTAGTGTTTCCATGATTGCAAGCTTCTACATAATAGTGACTTTTGTGCAAATTGTTACAGCATTAACTTTTGGAAGCAGATCAAACATTTTTCTGACACTGATTAGAGGAAATTGGTAGCAAATTGGTGCCCCACAATGACTGATTTCACGTTCACCTGAACACTTAGTTTATATGGCAGTAAGTATCTATAGTAATCAAAACACAATACATGTCTTCGACTTTTATAAAAAAATCCACCTCCAATAGATGTATTTTACTGTATACAGTATAAGTGCCATGATCTGCTAGCTATTGATAAAACAATTCAGCACGAAGTTCAATACTATTTAGTGAAACCACTGCCATGAAGCATGTACGTAATGTGATTATTATAGTAATTGCATTGTGTGTTGCTCTTAAAAATTTAAAACCTGCAAATATATAGCCAGTACATATGAAACTGTTTTTTCGTATACCTGCTTAACATTTTCTAAAGAAATAAACCAAATGTATTATATTTCTGCACATATGTAATTACATCTAATTGGAAGATTTCTCCTAAATATCCAGAAGCCTATTTTGTTTTCATAAATCAATGCTTTTACAAAAATTACCTATGTAAATGTAGTTAAACAAAAACTTTTTCCGGCAAATTGTTTTTGTTAAACATTGATGAGTCTCATTTAATTGAAATCTAGATTGATTCCGGCTACCAAGAATTCAGCCTGTTGCAAAACTTGGTCTAATTCATTCTTCATCGCATTCACCCCTGAAATTTTATCAAGAACTACTTCAACCTCTGAATTGGAGTAGTTCAGATATTTCTCCAGTGGTGAATGAGCTAATACAGAGATGTAATTGTAGAATCACTCTGAATCGGACATGTCCGTTGAGTAGTCGGAATCACTGTCGTCTTCTTTATCCTTATCCTCTTCGTCGTCCGATATGTCCCATTGAGGATGGTCCTTCACTAACTTAGCTTCCTTCACATCCAGCTACAAAGAAAGACAACTCTCAATTTTAACTCTGCTACTGCATCAGTTATAATGGGAGAACAAAAGTTCTAATGTTTTTTACATGGAGTATTCTCCCTTTGATATAGAAGATTATCTCATCCACCTCAGACACACTTGAACTCTTCCAAATCAAAGGTTGGAATAGTTCATTATGAAATTTCAGTGGTGGATAAGTTAAGAAACTAAAAAGGCAAACTTTTCTGTCTAAGAATCACTTTCCCTGTCAAGTTATCAAACTTGCCAAATTTTTATTTGAAATTTCCATGGGGAGATTGTCAGAAATAACCCTGTGGCCAAAAAAAACCACTACTGAATGACATCTTTTCAGCTGTTCTTTCAGATGAAATCATCAGATCTTAAAAATGGGAATGATTAAGCAAATTTACAGGATGAAAATGCTCATTTTCAGAGTAAAAAAATGGGAGTTCCACTCAAAAATAGTGGGAGCTGGCAAGTATGACTCATGTACCTTTCAATGTTGTGTTTATTTCATAGATTTTTCAGCCAATAAATGGGACTTTCATTTAGTCATGCGCCTATATAATACCTGGAGCATTACACTGGTAAGTTTTACAATGTAAAGGTCCGGAGTTTGACCTCTGCAATTTTTTTTTTTGGTACTTTTTCTTTCAAACTCTACGATATAATGAACAGCTATAATACTGTTAAATGCATTGAAATTGTGATTCTTTTTGGAATTCTTATTTTGGAAAAAGGCTTTAACAATATTCTCAATACATTTGTAGTGAGAATGGTAATTTGACGGTACCCTATACTTCAAGTACAAAAAAAGTGCCATTGCAATAAAATGTTTATAGGTGTACTGTATACTGATCTGGATAAACTGTTTCCTGTTAAATTATGCCAGCTCTATCCCCTATGTCATCATTAAGACAATTATGAAATGCAGGCCCTTTGAGAGAGTGATAACATTTTGAATCATTCTAATAACTCTATAGTTCAGTATCAAGAAAACAAGTATTTGACTTGTAACACAGTGGATAACCTTTCTGTTTCATAATCAGTAGGTCCATGGATTGAATTCCTGTAGCAGAGCTGAGATATTATTTTTGTGGAAAAGGAAAGAGTTTTCATCAAAGACAAACTTACCCTAATTTTTTGTTGCTGATCGTAGTCGAGGTACGAGTCCGATCGTAGGATTACGAAATAAGTGTAAACACCTGGCTTCATCGGAGCAGAGAACTTTAACTGGACCTGAAAGTAAATCTATTAATTAACAGGCGCAAGTACCCTGTATTTGAACAGCAAATAAGCTACTGCTCGCGAATAATCTTTCTCCTCCCTTTAATCATAATAATTTGAGGTTCTCATACACCGCTTCATCACAACTTAGTTCATAGGTCGTCTCAAAGCGGTTCAAAAATCCTATCCATGGTTACAGGGCCTTTGCAACCAGCCAACATCTTTCTCAACTCCCTGGGGAGCATACAGTCGGTGCTGCCATTTCAGCGTTCACAGCTAGTATTCAACATTTCTAACAATGTCCAACCATATACTCCTTTACAGCTGAGTAGACTGGAACAAGCTGAGTAAAGTATCTCGTTCAAAGATAAAACACAATGCCGTACCATGACTTGAATCAGCAACTTTTTGGTCACTAGCCCAGTGTCCTACCACTAGATTGCTATGTCTCTTTGACAAAGAGTAATGATTAAATAAAAGTTAAACTAAATCATTAACCCTCATTAAGTACAGAATAGTCATGGGGGCCGGTACAAATTGTGACATATATGACCTTATTTACCTGGTAAACGCTTTAAATAATTGGTTGTATTTCAGGCATCTGTAACAAGAGGCCAAGAGGGCCTATATCACTCACCTGGATAGTTAAGAAACCACAGAAAAATATTTTCCATTAAATATGATACTGCCTTCTGGTAGGTGAATCAAAATTTTGTTGAAGTATATTACCTGGTAGTACCCCATTGAACACTGTTAACATTTTTACATACATATGTAGATCATATTCAAAGGGCAAATATTCAACATCCTCTGTTGTCCCCTCAGAACATTTTGTGTTTAAGGAGGGTTTTGACCAACGTGAAATACTTGCCTCTTCTTTCGTTTTTAAGGTCTGGATTTGTACTGGTGCTGTGATCAACATGTGATTTTTCTTGTCACCAACATACAGCCACCAACCCTCTTGTCTCTCCTGGAATACATCATATGTAGACGATAAGACATTATATATTTGGAACTACAATTTTTTTATTGCATCCAGACAGATTTTTCAGTAGGATTGAATCATGGTGGTCTTATACAAGTAATACTCTTACCTCCAATACTCATTCTCAAATATGAACTCTTTCACCACTGTAGACCATAATGGACTCATCTAGATCAATGCATGGTAGAGTCTACTAAAGTGACATAGGGGCGAAAGGGTTAAAATATCATCATTTGGTCCATTTTACATGGGACTTTATTATTTATCTAAACACAAGTACTGAAATTGAGGACCATACTGAAATTTCAGCTTTCAGTGCATGTTTATTGTAAACATCGATGTTATTCAGCGCTGAGTGTTCTAAACTGAACTAATTCACCAATGTCCTAATGGTCCTCTTGTGTCATATTACTAATTTCTAGTATTTCAATATTTTTTTCTCACTAAGTTGACGTTAAATCTCATAGAAGAGGACGCAAAAGGCAAAAGCAGTCTACTTACAAATTATCTCCCTTTACCCATATGCTAGTAAGTCGGTGATGAAGGGTGATTTATTCAGATTTGTGTCAATCTTCATCAAACAGAGTGATAATTCCCTCAGTAACTGGCATACTGGGTAGATCCAACCACCCATAATAGATAGTAATTTAAAGAACGATTAACAGATCTAGTATGTACAAGAACCTCCCAATTTCCCCGTAGAACAAACTATGGAATAGTTCTATCTTCCCCATACAATAAATTATGGAAAAGCCCTACCTTTCTCAAACAATAAATTATAGAATAGCCCTACTTTGCCCATACAATAAAGGATGGAATAGCCCTACATTCCACATACAACAAATTATAGAATAGCCCTACCTTCCGCAAACAATTATGGAATAGCCCTACATTCCACATACAACAAATTATAGAATAGCTCTACCTTCCCCTTACAATAAATTATAGAATAGCCCTACCTTTCTCAAACAATAAATTATAGAATAGCCCTACTTTGCCCATAAATTAAATGATGGAATAGCCCTACATTCCACATACAACAAATTATAGAATAGCCCTACCTTCCCCATAGAACAAACTATGGAATAGCTATACCTTCACCATACAATAAATTATAGAATAGCTCTACCTTCCCCATACAATAAATTATAGAATAGCCCTACCTCTCTCAAACAATACATTATAGAATAGCCCTACGATCCCCATACGATGAATTAAAGAACAGCTGTACCTTCCACAAACAATAAATTATGAAATAGCCCTACCTTCCACATTCAATAAATTATGGAATAATCTCACCTTCCCTATATGATAAATTATGGAACAGCTGGTGTACCTTCCCCATACAATTAATTATGTAATAGCCCTACCTCCCCCATACAATAAGTTATGGAATAGCCCAAAATCAGAACAAGAAAACATCAAAACTTTATGAGCCTTTAGATTCTAGACAATTGTAGAAGAGGATAGGTGTATCTACTGGGTACTTACATCTGAAAAGTATGGACAGTGTACAGGGTGGCTTTCTTTGACCTTTGTATCTAAAGTTGTTTCCATCTTGGCCTCCTCCTGGTATTTTTTCCATTGTTCCTCTTCGTCCTCATCTCCTTCAGCACCATTCCTGTTCTGGTCACTTATTCTATCAACATTTCTGGCAGTTTCCTCCTCCGAGTCGTTTCCTCCATCATCTGTTTCTGCCTCACTATTGTCGTTTTCTTCATCTTTCTTGTGAACGTCGGTCTCGGCGCCTCCCACCGTCGCCACAGGCATTGCACCCTGTATTGGTAACAATGATCAAGCAATGAATATCAAAATAGAACTTGTTGCAGAAGAGTGAAGCATAGGTCCTATTTTAAACTTGTATCATTACCTGCTCTCACTGTATATGGATGGCCTGCTCTCACTGTATATGCATGGCATTCTGTATTAGTTCAAGTGAACAGGCACATTGACCTAAATGTGTAGACAACTGTCTACCAATTATTGATGTAACATATACCAATGGCTGGCACTGCAAGGAAAAACCTCAGCAAATCCCTATAAAGGAATGGTAGATATTAATTAACCAAATTCTGATGCTGTGACTAAGAAGAGATTAGGAGATCTCCCATCAACCAATTAGTGATGTTACTCAATGAATGATTGATAGATCCCTATCAACCAATGGCTGATGCTGTTACAAAATAAATGATAACTAGTTCTCCCATCAACCAATGGCTGATGCTGTTACAAAATAAATGATTACTAGTTCTCCCATCAACCAATGGCTGATGCTGTTACAAAATAAATGATTACTAGTTCTCCCATCAACCAATGGCTG
>JAULCA010053880.1:0-17581 GCA_032360845.1 Crassadoma gigantea
CTTAGTGTATATGCTAATTGTATTAATTGTATAACTATGTACTGTAAAGCGCTTTAGAGTAGCTTATGTTAGCTAGACAGGGCGATATATCAAATGTTGTATATTATTATTATTATAGTATATTATTATAAATTCACACTTAAGTTAAACTTAAAGAGTAAAAAGAAATATCAAAATGTTATTGTTACAGGCATTTATAACAGAAAAGATTGGTAGAGATGAACGTCATACCTAACCAAAATTCTTGACTGGTATCACCAAAGCCAACAGCATATTCAGTCCACAAACGATTGAAAGACAAAGACCCATCGTATCTGTTATGGAACACCTAAAGAAAAAATACCGAAGTGTTACCAAAACTGTAATTCAAATCGAAAATCGATTCAAATATGGAAAAATACAAGAGACTTACATGGAAACCCTTGAAAATATACCAGGAAATTAAAACCAACTGTTCGTAAGAATATGCGTCGTTTGCTTCGGAAAATAAAACGTTGTCGAAGGGAAAGCCAAAATAATTAACAATCATATCGGACAAGAAAAAAGTATTTCTAACAATTAAAAAGCAATGCAGCCTGGATACATGGGAATTTGTGATATGCAAATTCATCTTTGCGGATGGAAATAGAAATAAGTTTTCTTTTTAAACAAGAATTTTAAAGACATTCACTGTTACCTGGGCAGAACTTTGAAGTAAACACATACTGCCAAGTAGAACTTAAATCTTCGAATGAAGAAAAGCTCAGATGGGCAAGTGTGCCCAAAATTGACCCAACCCCCTCTCCTACCCTACTCGAGGGTAACCACTTTTTGGGGATACATCGTGATCCATTAGTTAAGGATCATATTGTGAAACCGAACAGCTTTAGAAGAAACGGTTTTAAGGTTTTAAACTCCATGAGCAACATATGGTCGCGCCCCTGAACTGTTTTGGCGGTCAATCACGTCTAAAGTCTTAATTCCGATCCTCATTATCGAAGAATTATATCGTGAAAAAAAGCTGTTCAAATCCACTTGTAATTTTCAAACAAGATGTCCCTTGAAGGATGTGCACTTATTGTCACCTGAAGGCCCTGTTTATTAGTTCCCTTGGGCATACGCCTTCCCCTAGTATACATTTTTATCTTTTTCATTTTATCAATACTTCGTCTAACGCCACTATTAACTCATAGAGAAGATGTGATTCCAAAGTTTAGCATCGAGTAATTGCTAATGATTCAACCCCTCCTCTTCTGGAGTAGAAACTCTGATTTTCTTTACCTTTGGATCATTTTATAGAATGATGCAGAAAATTCGCTAGCAAGTCTTCAAGTCAGATCATGATCCTATTCATCTACGGCTCATGTCATTTTTTTGTTTTTGTTTTTCTCGTAAAACTTGAACTACAAGTGTAACATGAGATGTCATTCATCCCCATGTTGGTAAGTTTCTTCTAGAATCAAGATTCCGATCCCAAACCAAGTGTGGTAATTACCACCAAGTTCAATCAAATCCTGATAGTTTCTAGCAGAAGTCAACAACATGATTTTTTACGAACGACGAACGACGTACAAAACGCAATAGCAGAAGCTTACCTGTATAACTTGGGTGACTTTAAAAAGTGCAGCATATCCGAGTGGCAAATTCATTGCATCACAGATACTTAAGAATTCACTCCTCCTGGACAAGACATGTTTACCTAGTTTTGCGTTTACTAGTCATACAGTTTCTACAACAGTTGGAATGCTGCACATGTACACACTAGTAAACATTGATTTTCAGTCTGTTTTTCTTTTACATGTATATCTTTGCAGGTATCTCAATAAATTTTACAATGAACGAAGTTACTTTTTACCTACTAACCGTCCATGGACATTCATTGGTCAACATTTCACACAGTACGTTCAGCGTGAAACCGGCAACAGGGGTGATTGAGTACACTCCGGTAGGGGCGGGGCCACTGTTCATTGTTTGTACGTCCTGACAGTCAGTTTGAGCTGTCAATATATCGAAACATTATTTACTCATTATATATTGACTGAATAGTTTAATGATTTCATATTGTGTAAATATAATATTGAAATGATACTCATAATTTTTATATTATGTCAATTTGGTCAGCAAATATACAGGTAAATGTTCAGTTTACGTTTCAAGCTGACGTGTAACATGCAAAGATAAATGTTATGTTCAACATTGAATTTCATAATTTTATTCATGCATCAAGAATTAATAAATGTTTCTTTAAATAACATTAAAGAATAACACATCTTGAGAATTATAAAACGAAGTTATGATAAATGCAAACGGAACTCTATTCACTATCTAAAACTGTAATCTACAGGAGAAGCGCCAAACTCCAATATTTTATATAAAATATAAAAAAATAAATATATTTAAAAAAAATGGTTATGAAACAATTCATAAGATTCTTTTTTTTTGTATTTAATCATCAGCAAAAGCTGAGATAGACAACGCCTACAAGCAAATTCTCTTCTGAAACACGATGAAAGGCATTTGTGTATCTAAAATTAACTGAAGGATTTTTTTTCATTAATCGATTGTGAACCATTTACCTTTATTTATACCGGTTTCCCTTCTGACGAAATATCTGGTTCCTAAAGAGGCCATTTTCCCCAGGGAACAGTAGTAAAACTCGTTGGAATAGGTGCGGCAGCTGCCCGTCTTACTGTTCATTGTAAAGGAAGTACGGTTGTCGACCAAACATGCATATCACATTCCAAAGCACTTTGGGTGACGTGTACAAGTATTGAAAAGTTGGTGAAGAAATAACCATCCATATTTTCATAACAATAGAAGTACGCAGCCTCTATATGCGCTCCTACCCTGTACACGATCATCGCCCCTAGCATAAATATGTGGACGATCGAGTACAGATACATTTCCTCTTATTGTTTTTTCTTGAAGAACAGTGTATTTTATCATCAATAAAAATAGCACACAAAGTATTTTAGACGCTGAATACGCGGACTTAAATTTCAGGGTGATTACTTGTCGGTAATATATAAAAACAAAAGGATTAATAAATATATTTACATGTATTTTAATCTTTTAAGAACAATCTCGTTTTGTGTTGGATTGTGTGTGTGTGTGTGTGTGTGTGTGTGTGTGTTAAGAGGTTGGGGGTCAGAGGTCATGTAACGGTACATGTAGTACTGTTAATATTACTACACACTTAATTATATTGAACCATGCAAACAATGTGAGTTGGTAGTGTTATCTAGAGGCAACGCAACACAAATGTAAATATGTCTTAATAAACAACTGACTAAAACTATGTTATTGCCCTAAATGTGGTGGACATGCATGCTATGAATTTATATACTTAATCTGTTAATGTCTTGTATGCTTAACTCTTTGTTCTCCATATACACATCATATTTACGGGCGCTCCATACATGTGAGTCATAAATTAAGCTACAAGAGCTTTTCGTAAAGCAGACAATGTATCTGAAAAATAGAAAATCCTACTATAAATAGAAAAATGAATTTTAAGATGTTGATGGAATTTATGAAAGTCTACGCCAACCGGTTGGCAAAACTTGGGCATGCTAAACTGAATTTACTTCGAGAAATATATCGGGTCCATAGCTCACAACAGACCTACCATCCTGACATCGAAAGGGAAGACTGAACAGAAGTTGACTTTGTTTGATGTCTATATCTAAACCATAACTAACAACCTGCATGGTAAACAAGTGGTGGTTTCGACAGATCCTTATCTGCCTTTAAGCTCCATTACCTTTCCTATTGGCAGGCAGAACTATTTTATTCTACATATACATTTTCAAAACTTTTGAAATACGAAATACTAGCTCATCCTCCTACTCTCATTGCAATAGATACGGACACGCTTCGATTGTATTGATTCCGATATATCAGAAGAATCCATGTAAATTACGTTTTTTTTCGCCATCTCTTTTTGATACTCAACGAAGTCGTTATACAAACTTTGTAAGTATCATTAAATCATGGTCAGCTGGAATGTGATTTTTGAAGAACTAAAAAGGTTTTTTTGGTCAATATTTAGCATTCTTTTCTTAAGTATGCTTGCCATCGTTAAATACATTCACCTCACAAAATATGCTATCGTCAATATATAGAATTAACATTTCTTAAAGAGAGAAAAAGGGGGAAAAGGCCAAGATGAAATATACTGCAGATGAAATTATTGGTTGGTAACACTTTGTTGAGTTTGGTTGCAAGATTATTACAGCAGATTGTTAGCGTTCCCATAAAGATAAACAATGCCTCGCTCCTATTTTCGATGGATATTCAACCAACACCCAATATGGATGGGACTCAAAAACCAAGACCTATTAGACAAGAAGAGCCCCGCACGGACATCTAAAAATCCTTGCGATGAAACAAGCACTGATCAGATTTAAATAGCATGAACCCTGTACCAAAAGACCACGCTTGAGAAGTCTTAAAAGTGGTCGCATAATGCAAGTTGTCACTTACTACAGGTTTAAATCTGAAGATAGCCACCATTTAAACAAGCCGAATGTTTTGCGCATCTTAGGATATCAGAGTGAATATATTCAGTGCATTCAAACGTTAAAACTAAAAGAATATATACTTATATCGCCTGACAAGTAAGCAAAGAGTCGTCAAACCTACAGCTTGGAGCAAACTGAAGTTGGTATCTAGTGCACTTCGTAGTCCACACGTAATAAACAAGGAAGTGAACTTGACAAAACATTGACGTGCGCTCCAGTTCACTTCAGTGTTAACTCCAGGGCACATCGATGTAAACTGGAGTTCACTTTGCTCGCTAAGTCCATTGCACTTGTCCTCAAATTTAAGTTTGCTCCCAAATGTATGTTAATAACTTGAAAGGGGAAAGAAGGGATCAAGATGCCTTAGCTATCTTTTCGACATGCACTAGATAGGGTATGGTATTATTTCGAAGGACGAGTATATTTCAAGGAATGTATACAATAAATTCATTACAAACAACTTATGCCAGTTTTAATGGACTTTTTCTTTATTTATCATGGATATAAAAGAAATCCAGAAAACGTCGTGAAGTGGTTAAGAAGACCTTCACCCTGTACGTAGTAGTGGTCGTGTACTTGGACCCAAACTTTGTCGTTCACTTGCAGCTCAATCAGGGCCATATTAGTCCCAGAACCATGCTTTTCCTCATCTCCGGCATAAATGTATAGGATACCGTGACCATTCCGCAAAAGCTCGACTTCGACATTCCCGTGCCTCTCGATGACAATAGTAACAGAAAATACATATAATCCTGCCACTGGACAGGTGAATATTCCAGTATTCTCATCATACCCCGTCCCAAGTTGAACCAGGCCGCTCCTCATAATGATAATCTCATTGTCAGTCAAGGGACTAAAATCGTTACCCAGCTGTGCGTGAAAAGCAATTTTCTGTTGTACGCCTGTAATACAATCAGATTTTACTGTAGCATCTGAGACAATTGACTATTTCAAGAATCATCCCCTTCATTCCTACAATTTTCAATCTCCTTCACCTAGGGACAATTTCATTCAAATATCCATTTAGTTCCAGAGAAAAAGTCGCTTGAAGCAATATAGCCAAAATAACCCTTTTTGGCATTGCCCCTCAATCCCCATGGGTGGTCAGCCACACCATTTGTAAAATTTCGAATCCCTGACTACCACGAATGCTTTTGATCAAATATAAATGATATCCACCGCATAGTTCTACAGAAGAAATTCTTTGTAGCAATATAGCCAAATTGCCCCCTTTCGCCCTGCCCATCAGCCCCCTTGGGGGTCAGCCCCATCATTTGTACAATTTTGAATCCCCATCACGTAGGGATGCTCCCGGTTGCTCACCACCACCTACATATGCTTCCAGTCAAATTTGGTTGATATCCATCTCTTTGTTCCAGAGAAGAAGTCGCTTAAAGCAATATAGCCAAATTGCCTTCTTTTGGTTCCGCCCCTCAGCCCGTTGGGGGTCAGCCCCACCTTTTGTACAATTTTGAATCCCCACTACCTAGGAATGTTCCCAGCAAAATTTAGTAAAATTCTAATCAGTGGTTAAGAAGAAGTCGTTTAAAGCAATTGTTGACGTACGGACGGACGCCACGGTACGGTATAAGCTCACCTTCGGACCAAGTGAGCTAAAAATCATATCTCGGCCCGTGTTTATTAAACTGTTCTCGTGCTCAGAATACAAAATTGATATTCTCGTATCAGCAATAAATATACAAAAACATGATTTTTTGTCAATGAATAAAAAGGATTGTGGAGAGACTTAAAGAGAAAAACTCTTTGGAATGTTTACTCTTTGACATTGTGCTTGATTGACATGCTAATCATTTATCTGTTTGTTATAGCTTACTGTTTTCGCCTAATTCTCGCTTACTTCCAGAAGCACTTCTTTGTCCTTTACTTCCACGCCAACCTTGTGGACAAGAATCACCTGTTTAAGATAAAACTTACTATTATGCCTTTGATCAGAATCTTTATTTAAACGTATCCCATTAGATAGACAAAAACGGATTAAAAACTGCACCAAAAGAGATGGTTCTCCGGTAATACCAGTTCATATAGAATATTTACCAAGCCTTTGTAACACACTGGTACATTCTCTTTCATAACATACAGTATATCGTCTAATGTAAATTTAGAAGTTATTAACTTTTGTCGATGTGAATATGCGGTTTTATCAACTTGATTACGCGATATTAACCGAGACTACGTTATGGATCATTCTGTGTTGCCACTATTGACTTTGACGTTGTAGAAACAATTTTTTTTATTTCGTTATGTAAACATTCACATACTTATTTGAAACATATTTACCTTTTCTGTCAATATGCCCAGCAAGTCCACGCGAACCCGTATTTCTTTTTTTGGTCCAGTTTGACCAGCGTCTCCTGTAGGTCCTGCTAGGCCACGGTCTCCTGTAGGTCCTGGTAGGAATGAATGGAAGATACACACATTTGAGTTTGAGTAACTAATTATACAGGTATATACCAATATACATTGCAAACTCTACTAATACCTTTGGTTTAGTTCCTTTCCCCCATTTATTTCCCCAAACAACATCACCGTGTAAGAAATCTCCAACTAAGTACATTGTCACATTTCTATTTTTGTAACTCATTTCCGCGTAATAAACATACACAAGGTAAATAACTCCGTAAATACTTCAAATGTCAAGCAATATGAAGTGACATTATTTAAACACCATTTCACTTTGTCAATACGGTGCTAGGCAGTCCATATTAAAACACTCAGCAAATAATTTTCAATCGACTGCTTTTATGACTTTAAATACGGAGTTGTTGTTTTCCCGGTAGTTAAAACATGCTATATGGTAGAGGGTTATTAATGTTTTTACATACTGTAGCAACGCTCTATTCCAGATAGAGAACTCGTTTTATTTTTCATCTTAATTGGTATCCAAACTACTTTGGAAAAACGCTACAAGCGCATGTTCCATGTGTACAACTTCCCGTAACGACGCGTTTGGTAAATGGACCCATTTTTACTAATGAACATAATTGATAAGCACAATCACACCAGTTTCTCACCTTCATGTATCTATCCAATATCAATCAAATACTTGTATATGTATGGTTCAATATAGAGATACTTATCGCTATAATGAATTTTAGTATTCATACTCGTTCCGTTTCCGCCCCGCCGCTGTGAGGAGGCTGATTGTTCTTCCAGTGGTTCGTAATAATTAATTTCCTTTCGAAGGTTAATCATCTGTTGTTTTCTTCAAAAGATCATAGGAAAATACAAAAAACTGATACATATTTCTGGATTCCATCATAAACAAAACGTGACTGTATGGGATTTTGTATTTATCATTTTTTGTTAAAAAGCAAAGCATTAACTTTTTATTTCAAAACATTCAAAGGCATCCGTGACTTAAAAAATAAAGTAAATAAACGGAATAATAAAGACAACTAGCGAACTTAGTGAGACGACATACGTACACGTTACTATTTTAATCTATATAACTGAGCTTCGTCTTAACACTGATTACCTCAAGCTAGATAATTCAACCGAAAGACCATTGAACTTGGTTTCTAGATCTTCGTGTCTTTGTCTCAGATTGCCGAATTCTTTGATGACATGATCAAGAACACCGTTCAGCGTCAACACCTGACTTTGAAGGACCTCAATCTGTGTCGTGATAGGTGTAGCATCGGTAAGTACGGTGGCCATCAAGACGAGCATAAGCGCAACGGCCGCCATATTTGACTTTCAGTGTCCCGGATCCTGAACTGTAGACTATCAGTGACACACCAAAGCACTTATATTACGTCTAGTGCAGAGAGGCGTAGAATGGACATGTTGTCGCTAAGAAAGATCCATCTGTTCTTTTCACATAGGACAAAGCATTTCTTTTATCGTTTTCAAGACTCACTTGCACTTTATATTTCTTTGGAGTATTGGCCTTTTGTAAATGTAAAAGGACATCATACAACATACATAGGGTACATATATCAAGTTAAACACAGTGGTGACGTTTTGAGAAATATTTTAGTATGCCATATCACATGAAGGAACTGTTTAAATATTAAGGAAGGGATATAACGCAATAATTTAAAAAACACTTATTGTTTTTTTTATACACAACAACAAAACAACCCCTTCCCCACGAAATAATGATAGGTCATGTGAGCATTTGTTATTCATTTATCTAATATTCTTTTATATTTCCACTCTAATACATTGATTTTATACTATCTTATTAAATCCAAGTCCTAAAATTTCATGTAAAGTATGGGTAACGGTTATGAATACCATAAATACGAAGCTCATAGTAAAGCAACTTAATTTGGATTTCCAACATCAAGGTTGGCTTTTCAAAGAACACGGAAATATTTGACCTGCATCATCTGAAGATTTTTCTCACAACTACATGAATACCATTCTCAGACATTGCAGTCAACCTTCAAGATTTTTTTTATAATTGTTGAGTACATCATAAATATTTTTAAAATTATAAATGGAATTATTTCCATTGATTAAGGCGGTAAAACCTACGATTTTAGTAAAACATAACCGTTTACAGGGGAATGGTCGCAGCAGTGTAACTTCTGTCATTTCACCCTCCATAATTAGGGTTGATTCTTCATTAAAGCGAACAGCAGAGTTAACTTTGTTTTCAAATGTGGGGGCCAAATTAACACCGCGCTAATACTGATTTTACCGGCTTAGTGCGAACGGTTGGCATTATCAACTGTCTAAGATATACAGGACACTGATCTATTTATCAGGCATTGTTTAATCAATGTGTATATGATTCAATACTCAGGTAAATCGAGACAAACAAACGTTTACGGAACTTGTGTATATTCCAAAAAATAGAAAAAGAAAAAAATCTGACAAAATTAACATTGAATTAATACTTTTATTTTGAGATCGCATAATCACAGCTGTAACACACGAGCCCTTTCCGCAAGAAATTTATCATTATATTGAATTTTTAACATATTACACATTTGCTGTGCAATGAGAGATACATACGGTGGTGATGATGAACAAAGTCAAAATTTAACCCATGATTAGCACAAACGTTTATCTTATTTAATATATCTAGCTGGTTTGGAGCTCTGTGAAAATGTACTGATTCGGAGTGCAACTTGATACCTTCAGCGCATACCTATTCCTGTTAAATCTCTGCTCAATATGAAAAACAGGCTTTAATGGAAGTATACATCAAATATCCGAAAGATTTATTGCTTAAAATGTTCGTGGGTTAACTTAATATTTCAAACAATGAAAAGTAGTTCCTATCAACCGAGGAATTCATATTATCCGAATAGCTTTGAAGACATCGTCTCAAAACATGCTTTAAATCTGTACCATATATTCTGTACCTTCCTCATCGTATTTAATCGTTTATTTTTTAAATAATAAAAACAGCATGACGTCATGCACAGTTTTAAGAATCGTAAAATCATAAGACTGACTTTTGAGGATAGTTAACAAATACACCCTCTGTAAGTCGTTAATTTACATACACTTGCATGCGATTTGTTTTGTCTGCGAGAGGTTAACCATTACACATACTTGTTGACAGGTTTGTTGGTGACCTAAATTTCTATCTTGAGATGAGATTAGGATAGGAGATTGACTATTGTATCTGATATCAATATGCAATACTGATATGTGTCACACAGGACCTATATTACTATAGCATTTATGAAAGTTAGACGGACCCATATCACAATAGCATATGTGTAATTCAATAAAGCATATGTGTAATTTAAAAGGACCCCTATCGCTATAGCATATGTGTTAATTAGAAGGACCTCTATCACCATAGCATATGTGTAATTAAAACGGACCCGTATTACTATAGCATGTGTGTAATTTAAAAGAACACATATCACTAAAGCATATGTCTAATATAAATGTACCATTATCACTAAGGCATGTGTATAAACTATAAGGATAGAAATCAGTAATGCATGTGCAATTTAGACGGACCTATATCACTTTAAAGCATATGCGTTATTTTGACAGACCTATATCACACTAGCATGTGTAATTCAATAAGCACATGTGTAATTTAAACAGACCCCTATCGCTATAGCGTATGTATAATTTAAACGGACCCCTATCGCTATAGCGTATGTATAATTTAAACGGACCCCTTTCACTAAAGGATATCTGTAATTTAAACGGACCCCTTTCACTAAAGGATATGTGTAATTTAAACGGACCCCTTTCACTAAAGGATGTGTGTAATTTAAACGGACCCCTATAGCCATAGCGTATGTGTAATTTAAACGGACCCCTATTACTCAAGCATATGTGTAATTTTAACCGACCCCTATTACTAAAGCATAGAGCTTTCCTGTTGGGAAAAAAAGCTAAGTGTATTTGATAAACAAACTAATCTGCATACACGTATTCTAATTTTTTGAAATACGAAATACTATCTTATCATCCTAATGTACTACAATATCACACGGGATACGAACATACTTTCATTATGTATGAATCCTAAATTTCATAAGAACGTATGCAAACTGCGTTTTCTCGCCATTTCATTTAGATGACCAATTAAGTCGTAATATAAACCTCGTAAGTATCATATATCTTATTTTGAAGATCTTAAAAGATGTTTAAGTCGATATTTAGCATTGTTATTGTATCAGAACATTTGACCTTCCACTCTCTTCACCACAATGCATCATATAAATTTGAACGCATGCCATTGTTCATTACATATATCAGAGTTTTTTCCCAAAAAACATACGATCTGCAATAAACAGATTCAACAATTTTTGAAGAGTGAAAGGGGGAATGAAGAAGATGTAATAGTAATATTGTGTGGATGAAATCTTGAGAATGACTAAGTTCTTGGTTGGCCATCTCTTCGTTGAGTTTGGAGGCAAGTTAATTCAGCAGATTGTTAGCGTTCCCATGGAAGCAAATAATGCCTCGCTAATATCATTCGGTAAGCATCAAATCAATATCTAATACGGCTGGGACACAATGACTAAGACCTCTTAGAGAAGAAGAGCCGTGCATGGACATCTAAGACTACCTCAACGTGAACCTTGTATTAAAAGACAGCTATCGAGAAGTCTTAAAAGTGGTCCCTTAATGTAGGTTGTCTATGATTGTTTGTGTCTTACGTCCTATTAACAGCTATGGTCATTTAAGGACGTGCCAGGTTTTGGTGGTGGAAGAGAGTGCCCTGGAGAAAAACCACAGACCGTCGGGCAGTACCTGGCGACTGCCCCACGTAGGTCTCGAACCCGCGACACAGAGGTGGAGGGCAAGTGGTAGCAGAATGTCAGACGCCTTAGCCACTTGGCCACCGCGGCTCCTTATAGGTTGTCACTTTTTTACAGGATATCATTACCATGAAATCACTACCCTGGGAACGTTAAAAAATACCTCTAAAAGCAGGTGATAATACATGTTGAATGCTATTTTAAATGACCAGAATTTCTTGTCCCAGCTTAACCGAGGTTAGCCAGCGTTAAACCAAGCCGAACATTTTGCGCCTCTCACGCTATTAGATTAAATATGCTATGTGCATTCAAAAGCCGAAAACTAAAGGTTATTTACATAAATTGGCATGTTGGCAAACAGTCAAATCTCTACCAATAATTTGTAACGGGAGAGAAGGGGTCAAGCTGCCCTCGCTATCTTCTCGACCTACACTAGATAATGTAAAGTGACATTTCAAAGGACGATTATATTTTCGGAAAAACAACTCTTGCAATTTTTTATCGGATTATTTAATTATTTATTGTGGATATAAAAGAAATCCAGAAAACGTCGTGAAGTGGTTAAGAAAACCTTCACCCTGTACGTAGTAGTGGTCGTGTACTTGGACCCAAACTTTGTCGTTCACCTGCAGCTCAACCAGGGCCATGTTAGTCCCAGAACCATGCTTTTCTTCATCTCCGGCATAGATGGATAGAAAACCCTGACCATTTTTATAAAGCTCGACTTCGACATCCCCGTACCTCTCGATGACAATAGTAACAGAAAATACATATAATCCTGCCACTGGACAGTTGAATATTCCAGTAATCTTATCATACCCCGTCCCAAGTTGAACCAAGCTGTCATTCATGATGATAATCTCATTGTCAGTCAGAGGTCCTAAATCCTTCCGTAGCTCGGCGTAAAAAGCAATTTTCTGTTGTACGCCTGTAATACAATCAGAATTTACTGTAGCATCTGAAACAAATGACGACTGATAGATTCTTCTTAAAGATCCATGTACAACTGCAAGAAACTGTAACTTTGAATTAGAAACTGCTTTCTTACATAATTTAAGCTTTGATAAACAATTTATGAGAGGATATATATACATATATATAATTTAAAAGTAGAAAAAAATTAATTAAAAAAGAATAATTCTCAACAACAAGTCTTAACCACTTTCATCTCCTCTTGGAATTTCTTCAGACTTTGTGTCTTATTGGCAATCTCTGTAATCAGAATCCAGAATTCGAAATGTAAAATTTTAGAGGATCCTACCAGCACTTTACAAGAAATAGCATTACCAAACTTTAATTCCCAAAATTCAATAAGGACGGCTTTCCAATTTGTCCGATCAGTCCCAAAATTTGAGATGCACAACAAGGAACCAGATGGATTCTTTATTTAAAACTTTGAACGGACGAGACATTTACTAAGATACATGATCTATCATTATTTATTTATCCCCTTTTTTACCGTGTACTCCTGGTTCTCCTTTACTTCCAGTATGACCTTTTTGTCCCTTGTTACCAGGCAGGCCTTGTCCACCAGAATGTCCTGTGGGAGATAAAGACATTTGTTACGCCTTTAATCATAACGTCTACATATCAACACGCACCACATAAGAAAGACAATACGGATTAAAACATGCTGCAAAAGATTCGAAGATATCAGTTGCATGTATATCGGAAATATCAGTATATTTATTGTTTACTAATCATGCGCGTCGCACTTATACCAGTCCTACGTATACAGAAGATCTATTGTATATATATGAATTATAAACTTTGCCTGAGGGGAATATGTGGTTATATCGACGTGGAAAAAAACGATATTTACCCAAATAAAGATATGACCTATTCTTTTGCACCATTACTGACAGAACTTTCATACAAATAAAAGATTTTATTTTGGTATTTGAATATTACGTGAATATTAACACATTTGACGCATATTTTGTGATTTATGCCGATATGTCCAGCTAGTCCAGGCATACCTGTGCTTCCCTGTGGTCCACGTTGACCAGCATCCCCTTTAAGTCCCAGTTGGCCAGCATCCCCTTTAGGTCCGGTTAAGCCAGCGTTCCCTTTAGGTCCGGTTAAGCCAGGATCTCCTTTAGATCCTGGTAAGCCAGCGTCGCCTTTGTCTCCTTTCGTGCCAGCATTTGCTAATCAGAAATGAACGTTAGACCAAGACTTGCAAGCTTTACTTCGCATATCAAAATTATACCAGTTTATACAAAACATTTCGGTGTTTCTTCAAATGAGCAGTGCTTTTCTTTCGGTTTTCCAAAGCAACATCAACATTGTAGAAATCCCCAATCAAAATGTACCATGTTATACATCTATATATGTACTGCATGTCCGCTATGTGAGCGCACACAGGGAAAATAACGCCATAGTTACAACGAATGTCAAGCAATAAGAAGTGATATTGTATTAACACCATTTTTACATCACACAAAAAACACCTCGCTAATGATTGTGCATTGTTGTTAAGAAAAGAAACAATTCCAATTTATATCCACTGCATATCTAATTATTAATGTAAAGTCGTTCGATATTCTCCAACCATTAAATTTGTGTGTCATATACAAAAACAATATTCTGAAATATTTACCCGAGCTTTGACCTTGACCTTTCCAGTGGTCCTGCAGAGTGAAGGTTGGCTTGAACACTGAAAAAAGAGGTACATATTATAACATTGATTTTATTACGTTAATCGTTCATCAAGAAAATGTTGTTATTGGATAACCTACACACAAAAATAAGAAAATTTCTCAGTCAACTGATCATGTGATAGCATATGTTACATTGTATCCTTCTCATAATGTAGAGTTGTTTTCCGACAAATAATTGTGAATTAAGGGTTGAATAATGGTTTCCGTGCCAGCTACGTATACAAAATAGAAAAAGTCACCGTGAAGTGTTCATTTCAATCAGACTAATGCATGATTTAGTTTTTTATAATGACGAGATAACAAATTAGCTATGACGACGTATACTAGAATTTAGATTTACAGCAAAAGAATCTTGAGGTCACGTAACAGTAAAAATTTACAGGCTTTGAAGTCGGGCGTCTCTCCTTTGTAATTTCCAAAGGACCGGTATCAGCCTAGCGATTGGTCAGTTCTTTGTATCTGAGACCAATCAAACAGCTATCTCCGGGCCTTCAATTTTCTATGACATATTCCAGCTGTGCAGCGAAAGTAAGCGTGACCCCTGGGTATTGAAGATGTATAACCCTAGGTCTTTTAGTTATTTAAAAGAAGTCGATTAAAGGCTTTATATGACAAGTGACCCCAGCGACACTCTGGATTATACGTGGAAGTCATTCATTTGAACAAACTTGGCAACCCTTTACCCAAACTTGCTATGGGCTAAACATCATCACCATATGCATATATTTACATTTGCGCTGCAGCCCACTATGTAAATTATCATTATCAGGGGATATGCATTTCGTTTGAGTATGAAAGTAAAACATCTCGTGACGCAACACGTGGTTTACTTTTGACGTCATAGATTAACCTTGTGCAACGAGTCTTGTCGCTTCGCTCCAGATAATATGGAAAAAGAAACTGCGTCAAACGCTCAATATACTACATTTGCGCTGCAACCCGCTATACTATTATTGTTCAAAGTAAAAAGTTGACGCAGGACGGACGACGGACCGGGGATGCCAGACGCCACACAACGGTAATTGCTCGCTAGGTGAGCTAATAAAAATAACATTATCGAATGTTATATACTTCGTCGAATATAAAAGTCCTTATCATCATTACGAGGTCATGTGCCCTTATCATTGTGAGAGTTCGTGTCCTTACTTGTTCCGTTCCAGCTCTGTCGCTGTGAGAATCCACGCTGTTCCTCCAGTGGTTTGCCGAGATTTCTATCTTTTCGAAGGTTCATCATCTCTTGTTGTTTTCTTTTTAAAAAATATCATAGAGAAGTATATTAATTGATTTAAGTTTTGAAATCCATCATTAACACAATGTGACTTAATGGCATAAATGTATTTATCATTTTTAATATATTTCCTTTTTCAAATCATTTGTTCATTAAAACAAGTCATAATTAAATAATCAGGTACATAAATAAAACAAATGACACAAAAAGTGAATAAATAGGCAATACCTCAAGCTAGATAGTTCAACCGAAAGACCATTGAACTTGGTTTCTAGATCTTCGTGTCTTTGTCTCAGATTGCCGAATTCTTTGATGACATGATCAAGAACACCGTTCAGCGTCAACACCTGACGTTGAAGGACTTCAACCTGTGTCATGATAGGTGTAGCATCGGTAAGTACGGTGGCCACCAAGACGAGCATAAGCGCAACGGCCGCCATAGTTGACTTTCAGTGTCCCGGATCCTTAACCTCGGACCGAGATATTATCAGTGACATTCCAAAGCACGATAATCACGTCTAGTGCCTAGAGGTTCAGAATCCATTTTGGATCTTGCTAAGGATGAAACATCCGTCCTTCTCTTGCATGACGAAGCAGTTGGTCCTGGTATAATATTCCATCGTTGTAAGATTTATTTGCTCATTATATTCCTTTAGCTTTTTGTAACTATATAAAGTTTTCTAGTATTTCATACTAGAAAACAGAATTGAAAACTTTATCAAGAGAAAAACAAAGTTTCAACAAAACCAAAATATAAAAAATCGATACAACCAGAGCATGATATGAACCAAAGGAACGATTTACACAGACTCTTAAAAACACAAGGAGAAAAATCTTGGTGCTCCGGGGGAAGAGTCTTGTATATGTAAGTCGAATATAAGTAAGCATTATAAAAATTATCGTCATTTGTCATAAAGGTACTGAATCAACAGCGACTTGTAAACACTGTAGGAAGAGGAAACAGGGATATTGGTATCAAGAAAGGGATCATTCACGATAACTTAGTCGGAATTGTCCCGCTACACATATAGCTTAATGCATCGTAGGCGGTCTCTGCTGGACATGTTCAATGTAAAGATCGAGAAAAGCGATTGAGGTAGGTTTTAATAGATGCCAGGTCATCAGCCACAACCACATACCTATCATGTAGATCCTTGAGTATACTTTGGATATCGCATTACAAAAATGCTGGCTTTTATTTTGCCTTCATTTTACGTTTCAAGTATCGAACTCTCCTTCGAGTTGTGGACCCATCATGGTAGTTACTTCTATTTAGTATACTCTAGTTTTGCATTTTAGCTGTTAAAGTCTTTCAAAGAATCTATGAGTTTGTTTGTATTTTACGTTCTATTAACAGCTATGTTCATTTGAGGACGTGTAGGGTTTTGGGGGTGGAGGAAACCGGAGTACCCGTAGATAAACCAACAATCTAATACCAGAGACGTATATTTTACACATACGTCTCTGCTAATACCACTGCCTTGCGACTGCCCCATGTAGACCTAGAACCCGCGACCCAGTGGTGGACATGGGTACTTGTGGACATGAGAATGATTTGTTATCATATTTCATAAAAATGTTACGTAACAGACGAATAAAACAATGTATAACAATCACATGCTTAATTTCAAAACTGCAACCCAACGAATAGCCTTATAAATACTGAAAGGTATGCAAGTCAAGTATTTATAAGGCTTTTAGTTGGGTTGCAGTTTTGAAATTAAGCATGTAATTGTTATACATTGTTTTATTCGTCTGTTACGTAACATTTTAACGGAAAAATGATAAAAAAATCACTCTCATGTCCACAAGTACCTGTGGTGGTGGAGGGCTTGTGGTAGCAGAATGTCAGATGCCTTAACCACTTGGCAACCGCGGCGTCTATGAGCATCTTTAAATCAACATTTCAATACATTGGATGAGGCTCTCGATACTTCATAATCTTAGTGAAAAGATATCGAAACTTTGTATTATAGA
>JAULCA010054102.1:0-13991 GCA_032360845.1 Crassadoma gigantea
CTTACGTACACAAACGTTTTAGAGCAGATAAATTTACTCCCTGTCATTATGCCATTGCTTGGGACTTCAAGTGCACGCGAACTGCTGCCTTATAACAGTTCAGTTGAGGAAGATAAGATCAGTGACGTTTGTTACGAGGATATGATTGACTTTCTTGATGCAGCGAAAGATAAAAAAGAATGGGCATTGAAAAGTGAGTATATAATCATAAATGTTTTAAGCAACTCAGATATGGTATGGATATTTATGAGTATTAAATATGTTTTGATATACAAGGTCATAAGGGTGTATAATTGACCATTTGTATTAGGTAATTTATAAGCTAAAGGTTTATGACGGGAATAACTGAAACAAGTCACCTTGAAGTTTTCTAAAGGAAATATCCTTTTTGATTTTTATTATGATAAACGGTTACCAAAATGTGTCTCCTTAATAATCTTCATCGAATTTCTGTTATGTTATTTTGTTTTGATTAATAATAGGAATTGTAGAGCTTTAGTAACCAAAAAAAACGAAAGTTGTTGGCAAACTTTTGATCCTCTTGGAAACAAATATTAGTGTTGTCGTTATTATTATCGTATAGATGACATGTTGATATAAACTAAGTATTCAATCAATTGATAATGCAATATGTTAAGATAAGGCTATATGACCCCTGTTTACACGACCTAACAAACCATCTCCGCTTTAATAACAATATGTCAACAAGCGTGATCTCTCAATTATCATAGTCTGCGACTAGTCCGTTGCAATGAACCAATATATACATCCACAGTGCCAATTTCACACGTTATCAATGTTATAACGCTTACAATGTAGCAATGCACTTACGTGGGAAACAAATTTGGATAGTTTAACATAGAATCCGGACACATCTGCATTGCAAAAAAAAGAATAATACTGGACAATTAGGGATAAATCAAATGCAAAAAAAATACAACAAAAAGTAAAAAAAAAATGTATAAATGAAGTAAACCTTTACAAAAGACGTGACTCTTAACCGCACAAACTCATTTTTGGTTGTTGTAGTTTTAATGCGTAAGTAAAATTGTCGTCACGTCACAGACGTCGTAGAATAAATATAGTATATTTGCAAATCGCATCCTTTAATTGATGGATGCATAGCGAGTCAGGTACTCACTATGTTATTACAACAAGTCAGTTTCAGTGAATCTTTTCTCAATTATAGGAGGAAGATATAGTTAAAACAATTAGAGTCGTCTTATTATGTATTAAGAGTATATATGGATTTTACCAAGCGTGACAAGGTGGCTAAAATCTCCGGAAACATTGGATTCCGAAGGTAAATCGTCTGATACAACACAAACCTATCTATAACTGCATATATAATAGCTCTTTGGGATTGACAGTAGAAGGATATCAAATGCAACAAGACAAGTTTATACCGTTAATAATGTATACTATACTTTTCGTTTGATATACATGTAGTGTCTATCATATAATCCTTGATAAGTAACAAAATCAATTACATCTCAATTTTAAAATTTCATATCTATCTGTTAAAGAAAACTATTTTCTGTTTGAAAATACTTAAAGTCTATTTCAGTAAATTTCCTAGCCATCGGTAAAATGTATATCCAGAAGGAAAGATATTTAGTTTAAGTAGTTACAGAAATAGTGATGTATATGTAATAACACTCACATACTTAGTTGACAATAAGCCTTATTTACAATGTATTGAGAACAAAGGATCGCCTAGTGTTTGACAACGATACATCCACGAACTATAAACCATCTTATTGTACACAGTCGTAAGTAATACACTGGCATAATCGTTGACTCGAACAGATCTTTACTCTTCCCTTCAAAACATTAGAGGTTCTTTAGGATATATGTAATTTATTAATATACTATATTATAAAAGAAAATTATATCAGCTCATGTTATCGTTTTCATCAGCATCTTCAAGCCAGAGATCTTAATACAATAATTTGCATTCAACATTTAGTGTAATAAAAACCTTTTAAGATACATAACATTTGTTTTATCATACATAGTAACATTTGTTGATTAAAACATATCTTTCATCGCGGATTAAGTCAAATACGTGTTAAATATATCACTAACAATTGCATCAGCATTAGTTGCATCACTACGTTGTGAACAACCCCTGGGTAAGGCATACATAGAATAAGATTTGTGATCGCCGTTCTGTAAGGAATGTTTGTTTATTATAGTTTCAGCATTCCAAACATAATGGTAAGTGGTTTCTTGATCTGTTTACAACCATAAATAGGTGAAACAGACATATGTCCATTACAGAGGTAAACGTTTCAGTAATTGGTATTATTTTGCGTTTAATTAAGACAAAATTTATTAATCTGAGTCCCTATTTCTAAATATGAAAGTGACATGATTTTGAGGTTTGTTTAGTTTTGTTATTTTGTGTTTTGACACGGGGATAATGACTGGGAATATGTAATGGTTGTGTTGAAATGATTGTATTTTTTGCAAAATCACTACCAATAGCAGAATATATATATCACTACGTGTTGGTTTGATCAAAGAGGCTTATGCAGTTATGCAAAGGTTTTTTAAATACCCAATAATATTTCTTTGTGACGTTTCTATGACTAGTACCATATTTACATTGTCACCTTAATCATACTCACATAACCATAAGAGCTTCAAGATGGGCGAAAGTACTAGCGAGATATAGTTGTCAGTGTTTTGTTTAAATCTAACTCTTTAATTAAAATATTCATTAATGATAACGTTTAAGATCGTTTTGTTCAATGACACTTTCTTTGAAGAAAAAACACAAAAAGCTTCTCAAGTTTGATTGACGTAGGTATAACGTACATCGGTAAGATTGGAATCCTGATAGAAAGTGATTTACCAATATGAAACTTTTGTAGATCACATTTTCTTGTAAAGAATGTAATAAATTATAACAAAGAAATCGCTTTTATAACAAAAGATACTAGTGCAACTTGCCTGTCAGACTCTTTAATATAACCGCTCATGTAGCGCATAACAGATATGCTTGAGATCTTAAATAAAGCATGCATCCCTTACATTGGCTATGGCGGAGAAATAGGCATTGCTAAACAAGTGTCACTTAAATATATTTTTTTTCATTCTCTGTTTATAGTTCTCGACTCCTACGGAAAAGTAAATGCAGGTCTGTTACGGGGAAACCTCCATTTTATTGGTTCAATGGACCAGTGTTTAGAAAGCAGATCCAATATCAAAGCTGGTGAAATTCTTGGAAACACCCCCAGAACTCATCAACGGTACCCGAGAACATCAGGATACAGATATTGCCGTGCGCATTTATTGCTTCCTGAGGAACAAGATCAGGGCGTAGATATGGTCAGTTTACATCTAACATTAAATTTTTATTTTTCCTGACATCAACAATAATGTATAGCAAGAGTTCCGCCTAGCGGTACATGATATGCCATTCAGATGTCGAATGAGCAGTTTTCCATTTAGAGCCACAAGTACATTTATCTACAAGATTATCTGCCAGGAAACTACAAACTTATGGCTGTTTGCTCAGTATTTCTCCATGACGCGATGATTTTGTCCAGCTTAATGCGCAGCTTCGGTGAATGATTTAGTTAACGTGTAATCTTGGACCTATTCAATAACCAATAGTATCTGCTGGCAATTACTATGCAAAAGTTATTGCGCAGAAATTTTGTTCTAAGAATTATACAAAAGGCCGTTAATTATGGCGAAAGTTTAAAATCCATTCAAAATTTATCATGTTATTGAGCGGAAACTGTTAACTCTATAAATGGCTATAACTCCTTTAATAACAGGCGGATAATGATTATCGAACTTGTGCAAGCTTTCATAGAAATGAACCTTCCTTTGAAATTTGAAATGAATCCATTAAAAATCACTAAAGGTATTGAGTCGAAACTGTTTCGGCAATGTCTCCGTATATAATCGGCAAAAAATTTTGATTTTCGAACTTGCCCGATCTTTCATGACAATAAATCATCATATTAAGTTTGAAATTAATCCATTAAAAATTACTTAAGTCATTGAGCGGAAAATATTTCAGCAATTTTACAAAGGGACATTACTCCGTAAATAACGGCCAAATAATTTTGGTTATTGAACTTGTCTGAGCTTTCATGACATTTAAATTTGAATTTAATCCATTTCCACTTATTGAGCGGCCGCCCTCGTGAAATCTTTCGACGGGCGTATAAAAAATAACTTTTCCTAATTTTACAACAGTAATGAAAAAGGTTATTTCAACTTACAATGATCACGCATGTGGCCCGGACATCAGCGCGTATGGGTCATATTGTAAGAGGAAACCAAAGTTCCCGGCGAAAACCTACGTGTCTGGCAAACAACCCCATACTTTTTTTCACGGCCGATTTGGGAATCGAGCCCTGGCCGCCCAGGTGAAGGGCAAGCGTGATATATCCCGATTCCCTTACAATAATGTATTGGTACTGTGGCTAATAAACAAATAGTCAACAACTGTGCGCATATTATTGCGGATATATAACGAGGCGGATAAAATATTTGCAAAATAATGATCTAATAAGCTGCCTCTTTTTAAGTTTACTTGACGTGTATATTCGAAACATTATAAGCACATAAGAATATGTGTCCTGCCCGTGTATCGCTACATGGATAATATTTCTGTTTTCTTTTTCAAAGAAACCAGCACTTTCCGATCATTTGCAATATCTAACGAGTTCTTAAAAGAGTATCACACATGCATCTTGAAAAATCCATGCACGCGCATTATCTTCCAATGAAACTTGAATATTTATAAATGAATATTGTCGTCACGTTACAGGCGTGGTAGAATGAATACAGTTTACTTGCAAATTGCGTCCTTTAAATTGATGGATACATTGCGATCCAGGTACACACTATGTAATCACAATATGTCTGAAAGTATTGGGTGAATAAACCATGATAATAGGAAACTTGCTATATTTTTATATGGCTGCAAAATATGTCATGGTTATTTTTGTTTTGCAAAGCAATTGATATCGAACGGGTTCGTGTTAAAAAGTATTTATTTCTAATTGTATATTTGAATGACATATATTGAAGATTGTTTCCACCTAAATGTGATTTTTTATACGTCATTTAAAATTCTTTTTCAGGGCCCAGTTGAAACATTACAGTTGCGGATCACCTGGGGTGTATGTGTTCCCGATACGTGTTCCGAAAGTGACGTATATGGACTTTTGAAATTAGGTTAGTTTTTTCCATTATATAAATGTTTTTTCGTGATTAAGACCGACTACAAATATATCGTCAATTAGAATGTTCAGTGTGGACATTTTAATGGTTTAAATGTGTTCCTTATACTCAAACCTTACACGGGTCAAATGTGTCACAACGATCAATATCGACCGGATACATGTAGTAGTGTCTTTGTGGAAGATAATTAGTATCAACCTCATATAAATTTGGCATCTATAGTATGTAAGCACAAAATAGGAAACAAAAGTTATTTATTTTTTTATTTAATTTCGGATTAACGGCATTTAAAATTTCATAATTGATATTAATTTTAATTGTTTTGTGAAGCATTTTTCCTTTTGGTGATATAACGTAGAATTAACTATAAACAGTGTGCATGAACACTGGTATATAGAACGGTCAGGAAAATTATCATAATGCAAAATGAATAATCTATCTTAAATCACCCTCGGCTCACGATTCAAACAACAAATTCCCAACAGTTTCAGTCTTCATTACATCTACTTTCCTATGATATAAATAGAACAATTCTTTGTAACAGATGTTTTAGACAACGATGGGATGGATGTAGGGCAGGCAGAGTGTATCGAGAAGCCAGACATAACACACGACCTGGCGGCGTACTTAACTTTGTAAGTAACAGGATCAATTCTTACCATGAGATTGTAGAGGATTTTATTATATTTATTGGTGTGCAATTTCTTTTGTTTGTTTTTGTGTTTACGTTCCCGCATCGGACAGTGTTCAATAGTATCCGTCCGTCTATCCACACTTTCCTCTCCGGAAATTCACTAGAAATTTAAACAACCAATCTTTATGAAATTTGACATGGTTTTACATTTTTTAATTGAAGATGATGTGCAATAAGAAACTGAGCAGTTCTGATTACGGAAAGTGTTCAGTTCATATACTTTATTTGACAACTAAAAACACATCTACAGCTTCCAAAACACACTAATCACCCATACACACAAAGTTCATAGAGCCATTTTATATCTTAGAACATATAATCAGACTGGCGAAAAGTGGACTTTTCTATTGTTATATATTTTCTCTTACTTTGACGTGAATTCAATAACAAATAAATATCTATGTATAATACGAATTTAACACAATATTGTATAATTTCGATAAGACGTTTATATGTGTATTTTTACCTTCCAGGATCTTTCTTGGCGCGTTCGTAGTGATTGTGCTATTTTCAACTATCTTTGTATATTCGGAAAACCGTGGTGTTGTCGGAGACAAAAAGAAAACAGTCACTATGGAGAGTGCTTCAAATAATCCTGTGTTGAAAGATGGTAAGATTGGAGACGACCATTCCGTGAAAACAAATGAAAGTTCCATGCCTGTTCAGTACTTAGGGTGTGATAAATCTGTTTATTACATAACACCCCAAACCGGCGGGGAACTAGGAAACGATGCTTCAAAAGACGCAAACAATACCGGGGATGGATCACCTAACTTACAACACAGTGTTCAGCGACCAAGAAAGACGAAACATGGTAAAGTTTGAGCTTACTCGCTATATTATAATAGATACACAACCCATAATCTTGTACTGAGCAACAAAGCAAGCCTACACTTGTATATATATATTATATTCGTGCATATGACAGCATAAGGCGTGACTTCCTGTATAGAATTAGATATTGCCGATTGTTTTGGTATGTTACTGATTCCTGTTGTTGCTTCTCTTTGCAAACTTGACGTTTCTTGTTTGTGTAAAAAATATCAATTTTTCAGGTCGATTTAGATGACATTGCAACGCAAAAACAGTTTATCCTTAATGCATAAGTTGCTTAAAAAGAATCCTTTTTTACCAATAACCAAAAGTATACCAGACAATCAGTTATGTTCAAATGTAATTGAATAAGCTAAATCTGTAAAATTGAAAAAAAAAAATCCTCACTCATCATCATTTTGTTAGACACTCATGCTTTCGCTTTATAAATATCTACACTATTGTAAATATTAGTATTTTCCTATCTTTTTTTTTTAATTCGTGTGATTTAAAGGCATTAAAGTACTCTCCGTCCTTTCACATAATACACCAAAGAATATATGAGTGAATATGGTCACCGTATTGTTACTTTTTCTATAGTTTATCTAAATCATACACAAACCTGACAATAGCAAACATATGACAAATACAGCATGACATAATCTATGCTTCCAGTAAAATAAATACATTAGTTAGTGAACATGAACTTTAGTGGGGGTTGTCACTTATCCAAGAAGCACAACAATAAATATTTCCAAACAAGGGATAAATGCTTAAGGCTGAACCATGCTGTAAATCAAGAGGAAAATACTTGCACATATGAAAAAGTCAAACTTAAAAAAAAGAAATATTTTTTGGAAGAAAATGCATCCTTGCATGGTGGCATGGGTAAAAGTGATAATATTATAGGACACAACTGGCTCAAGCAGAACCCTAATACACAAACATAAAAAGTAGATAACTGCAATACTTCTATGAACAAAACAGTGGAATACTTATTCACTTACTTGTATAAATATTGTCACACAAAGACAAATTTTCCTTAAATTGCGCAGAAGAATTTTCAGGTTAGAAGGTAACATCAAGTTTCATAAGAAGCAGTGCAAGAGCAACATCATAACGTGTATTGCATGTAAAACCTCAAATACACTAAAATATTTAGCCTATACACATTGAGTGATAAGTACAGAGCGAGACCGGTCATACGATAAGCTTACAGGCTTTTATACATGTATACAACATTCAACAGCAAAACATGTTCGACTGACCGGCAAAAGCAAGTCTTATTCCTACACAATCCCATAATATCCAATTATCAAAAACCTTCATCGAATCTATCCAAACATCATTCTTTTATGAACAGCAGAAACATAAATTGGATCTAACAGCCCTCAAATCTGAATAATTTCAAGATTTACTGTAAAATGTCCAATAAATGTCATTAATAACATGCCTTGGTATGCTACAACTAGCAGACTGAAAGCCACATGTGCCTGCAAAGGTTGATACTGCAAACCAAGATTAACGTAGAAGTCATGTATGCATCTTAAAGTTCTTGAATCTCGAGAAAGCTCCTCTTAAGATTAGTTGGAGGTAAGGATGTTGTTGCTGCATTCGTCCAGGTTGATTTCCTCTTGAAGTCTGTTATCTCTTAGCTATACTACTCTGGGTTAGATATACACTTTTTCTGTGTTACAGCCTATTTGTGAAAAAAGCAAGGTTTCAGTATCAATTTGATACACTTGCATGTGTTTATAAAAACATGTGACAAGTGAGTGTAATTGAATCTAGGATAGATATACCGTGTAAGATAGCTGAACCTATCAACAAATGTGTTGGCATGAATGCATCTTCCCGAGTCTACGGCTCCGGTAGAACTTCAGCTGTCCTGTAGGGTTCAAATGGAAGCCATGCCTCAGGAAAAGGTCTGGTGGAATGATAATCAAACGTTCATTGGACCATACATGCAAGTGGTAATACATGTACACTACGTGGTTCGTAGACACTGGCGCTCAACTTGAGGTTTGGCGTAACTTTAATAGCAACATTGAAGTATATTGGGTATTTGCACGGATCATGATATAGACATTTTATCCTATATGTATTTAGCATTAACTAATGCCTTATATAATTGTTCCAATTTGTGTAATATAAAGACTTTAACGCACGTTTACAATTGTTTCAAAAGTACTTAAGACTTGTTTTAATTTCAGATCCTGGCATCTAGTTTATTGACCAATCATATAAAGAAGAATGTTAGGTCCAGTATAATTTATTTTCTGAGTACTGTATATATTACCAAATATTTGTATATCTTTGTGATAACGTGTGTATCGTATGTTCAATGTCTAGGCATGCTCAGCAAGGTCGCTAAAGCATTCGCTTTACAAATAAACATCGCGAAGATAATGAGTGGAAAGACTGGACCTGGCTCAATCGGGTGTATCGGAGGGATCAGGTTCTTCACCATTTCATGGGTCCTGTTGTATCATTCTTATGTTTGGCTTGCGGACAGCTACCCTCGCGTCTGGGCATTAGGTAAGCATTATGTTCGGTTACTAAGTGAAAATGAAATGTTAGGCTGATCCATTACTAGATGTTACTGAAGTGAAATACAATATCCGGATCTTTTCCAAATCAGATCAATCATCTTTCTGCTATTTGTTGCTAAAGAACTTCTTTTTTTTTAAATTTTCGTATCATATTCCAATGAACTTAATAATATTAACTTCTTATTTGAAAATAAAATGCATGTAACGCAAACTGCAGTTCACCTTATGTTATCCTGATTTAACCTCAAATAGATAGAACTCAGAGTTTAATGTTACTCTCTGTAATACCTGCTAAGCAATTAAAGCTGTATGTGTAGAATATCTAATCATTGATTAATATTGATTAGTCAATTTTCATTTTTATCTGTTTTATAGACAACCCTTTGGACCTCGTCGAAGAAAGACAAGATTTTACGTTCCAAATTGTTTTAGGCGGCCACTCTGCAGTGGACACGTTTTTTTTGCTGAGGTTAGATTGGTTAAATAGTTAAATATCACACAAGTGCGACCATCAATCAAATCATTCACGATGCATTGAAAAGAACTGCCCATTTAAACCTCTTCCTTAATATTTTGAAATAATCTATGCATATAAGTGGATCAAAACATTTCGACCAATATTTTAAGCTAAAGTTTGTCGAAGAAAAAAGTTAAAAGGGAAGGTAAACACTTTTGTAAGTTGAGATAAATTCATAATTTTTTAACAATTACATTCAATTTCGTATCAGTTTTTTTGAATTGTTTAATTATTGATCAGTCATTATCAATTAGATTTCTGTGTTGATTTTATTTTATAAATATGTCGAATTTCATTACTTTTACATTAGTGATACGCATACCAAACTGCACTGACAAAATAGCGTTGCATTATCGTCGAGTTGATTTGTAAATCAATGGATCGCTTGAGTTCGGATGTTGCATCATTCATCAGTGAATGCTATGGCTAGCCCCTGCAAATTAGACGGCTGATTTTGAAGTGTTCTAACGCGTCGAACAGTTTTATAGGCAATGCATAGCGTTCTTTAAAATTCGAACCGGCGTGGATGCTTAAGAACGTTTTCAAATCCCTATACAACTGTGTATTATGTAAAACGTTAGTAGGGAACATTCACATTATCTTTTTTGTTGCTATAGCATTGACAACGTTCTTACATTAAATGGAAGCAAAGCCATTTTCTACAATACATTTTAATGATAGAACAGAATACAGATATAACTACAAACGGAGCAGTAATATCTAACTAGCATATCTGAAAACGTCCCTTGTGAAATCAGAAAGTGCAAAGTCTATTTTAACACCAAAAACGTGTACTCAACACGTTGCTTTAGCATCACTGCTACATAAAAGAATACCCTTTTCCCCGTCTTTCTGGATGAGATATACACGTCTCACATCTGGAACACTCATGTTGGATGTGTGATTCTCTATCCCTGGACAGGTGTACCCATATGTTTCCCATTGTGTGTGATACCATTGTCTTCCTAATTTTAGGGCAAGTGGATTTCCCTATACATTATAATAGTATGACGTAACGTCAATTCTGCATTGAGTATTCCATGTTAACATCATGTATTTGATAGACATTAAGGTGAGTAGGGTAAAAGAAACAAATCATTCGACTCCTTGTGGTGAGATTGGAAATACCATTCCTAGAGGGGTAACATTATATTATTCAGTATCATTGTACTCAAGGGCCTATCTATTTATGACGTCACACTCGGATGACTTGATTTGATGATGACGTCACAATCAAAATAAGTCAAAACATCGTTGAATGATTGTGGAAATATTGCCGTCGGCTTTTGACACTAACTTCAAAACAGAAAATGATAATTGTTCCACAAGCTTGCCCTGAAGCTCCTGCATGAGCATTTTATTTTAAATATTTTTTCAGTATCAGCATAATATTTTTTATATTCTTCATCATATGCTTTGAATTTTGATAAATCAATGTTTGTTTGAATACGATTCTATTAAAAAAAGTAAACAATTACTATATTCACATCTAGCGGGATGATGCTTACATATACGAAGCTGGAGAGTTTTCAGAAACTAAAAACGGGAATGACTAGACGGAAAGTCGGTGTCTTTGTCTTTAAATATTTCTTTAAGAGGCTTTGGAGGTAAGTCTGCTGTTTCAAAATGATCACTTATATTTTCTTATGCAGTTTGTAGTTTAATCATATTTTATCGATCGATTGATTCAAAAAGAAGATAAGACGACGAGGTTAAAGGACATATAACTGTCCTCTCCTTTAAACGACATTATATGTATATGCGTGCTTTTTTATAACAATATGCTTTGATAAGGATAACTGATAGAGGATGGTGACTGGATACTAAGGAGGTGTTAACTTATGATAGTTAATTAATTGACAAATACAATCACTATTAGGTATCAAAAAACTTCTAGAAGGTTTATCTAATAAGTATGGAGTGAGGAAACTCACAATGATTATTGGGGGAAATGCTTTTCTCTTGTATCCAGTGCATCCTTCCCTGATATAATTAATTTTTTTGCGAGTTTTTAAGATTTTTTTAAGTATTAACTTTGTTTTGTTAGGTTGACACCGATGTACATGGTAACAATCCTTGTCTTCTCAACATTAGCGAAGTACTTAGCAGGCGGTCCCCTAATGCCAGCTACCTTTAAACATTTAGAACACTGCAAAGAGTCCTGGTGGACAAATCTCCTCTATGTCAACAACCTTGTCAAGGCGGATAAAAAGGTATCAAACTTCAAACTGATAATTTGATTTAAACTTGCGCCGTCGCTTGTTTTCCTTTGATATTTTAATAAAACTTAATTTAGACAGAACACACATTTCTTATCATATTGAGTATCAATTTTAAATAGAGAAATGAACTGATTAATGACAGGGAAAATGTGCTAATCTGACTTTCTTACGTTTTCGTTTAAAAAATAGTAAGGGGAAAGTACTTTTTAACATGTCATCATTCAACTCCTCCCGAGGCGAAGATGACGGATCTGTTTCTCTCTCTTTTTTTGCGAGAGGAATTGGCAGATACGTGAGAATTATTTTTCTTGCACTACAAAATAATCGTCGATTTTCAATTAACAGCAATAAAACTTGGTGTGTAATGGTATATTAGTTTTTTCCGGTTTAACGTAAATGACTCATTGATTTTGATAATAATAGAAAAGCATTTTCAATTTCATTCTGGCCTTAACGCTGAAAATAAGTCTTTAACTGCTTATATCAACAATGTATTATTTTAGTATTTTTTACCTTAAACAACCATTTTATTTGTAGGATATAAGGGTTTGAATCGTCCGTGAATTTACATTACTTGAACTGCCTAATGTCAACAAAATGTTTGATTTTAATGGTTTTCTCTTGTTTTTCGAGGTGCGAAGGGAAGATTCAAAATGACGCTGATTAAATTGCATCCTTAGCTCTATAAACGCGATTCTTTTAGTAACATGCAGTGTTAATGTAAACATATTCTTGTGAACGTCATCATTTGTTATTTGTGGCGTTATTTAAAGCTTTATTCCATTGGTAACGAAATATTTTCTGCATAAAACGTCTCAAAAATTGATCACTTTGTGACTAGAGTTTTATTGTAATGTTTTGTTATTGTATATCCAATGAGTGCTCGTCACATATTGTTTGTTTATCATTTCTTTATCTCATTACTTGGTTTTTCTGCTCTTCGTTGATATGAGCATATGTGACCATTAAAACTGCAGGTCATATTAACATTGTCGTCTGGACTAATGTCAAAATCTTCCAAATCCCCATCTCTCAATTATCCGTCGTAGTTCGAGATGACCTTTATTGCTTAAACAAAAATAACGGTAAGAAAAATGAAAAACGTGAACTGTTTATTATAATTGTTGATGATAACTTAAGTATAGTTATAAGAGTGGAAATTGCACGGCAAAATCGGGATTCGAACAGCAGGTCAACCGAACTGTAGACGAACGCTCTGCTGGTTGAGCTTTCTAGTTGTCGACGATCGATCCAATCAGTGACGGAATACTACAAATTGTATCGGCATAAACGATGACAGTTTTTTTCTGACAAAACTTAAACTGACAAGGTGTTTCAATGTCTTATATTTGTCTCCGCTCGGCGCTCAAAATATACTGGAGCCACGATATAGGAAATCGGTTTTGATATTTCCAACAAACTAAATTATACACATACATATTAACGTATTTCTGCGAATATGGCGGACTCGGAACAGGTACATGAACACACTAGGCCTACGCAGACTACAGCATAGCCCGAGGAATACAGGATTGGAATGAGTCATTCCATGACAAACAAATGAAAGTTCTCTAATATTTTATAACCGTGATTTATTTTGAAATAAAAATAGTCACTAGCGTAACTCAGAGCTTCGCATTATTACATACATCGGCCTATAATTCAATGTGGTCGTGTCATTATCTTCCGAGTTTGCATTTACACACTTTACATTGTTGAAAACTCTCTACGTCCTCCGTTTATACTTTCGTCTTGTGAAAAATCACATCTTATAATGATTATCGCAAATCAAAGCTGTAACAATATGTAGTTATTATTGCGTTCCGCTATTATCTGTTTACCTAGTTCTGATATTCAATCTGTAATATATAACAACTCTGTTTATCTGTACACTGCGTCTGCGTATTGTCTGTTGTCTGCTTCCGCCTAGCTGAAAACACGATGTTGAGTTGACGTCTAGCGTTTTGTTTTATTCCTTGAAG
>JAULCA010054435.1:0-32616 GCA_032360845.1 Crassadoma gigantea
TGGAGGTGAAATCCATTGGAAGGATAAGAGCCTTAGGTTAGAGGGTCAGTGTGTCAACCTAGTCACAGAAGGGTACAAAGGGTGTGCCCGCATAAAGGTGTGTGATACTGTTTCCGTGCCAGCTAATTCAGAGTTTCACTTCAGAGGCTACGTAGATGGAAATATAGACAATTCGACGGTATAGTAGACATTACCAGTAAAGATTTAAATTACTCTGTTTTAAACCGAAGTGCAAAAAGTGTAAAGTTGCAAAAATGACAATAGCAATCCAGAGAAGACGAACACGTCAGCTATCCAGAGTAAACAGGATGATTAAGTCTCCACCCTGAGATAATGTTCATATAATCTTAAAGTAAAAACACAGAACGATGGATAAGTGTTTTATTACATTTATTCTGTGTTCAAATGTGACCAGTGTGATCCATAGTCTGATATAAAAAGTATGTACTTTCGTTTTAAGATGTTATCCTTGTGTTGCTTGCGGTGATAAATGACTTGATAATTTGGATATATTTGATCTGCTGTTATAGGTACAGGGTACTATGTGTTGTATGCCATTATGTGGTGATTCTGTGTATATTGTTTGTGTAAATATACATAGGGAATCTGTAATGTGGAGGAACTCGAGATCATTAAAGTGTTTGTTTTGTTATCCAATTTTCCTTATATTTTTATTGTATTAATATTATGTTATACTGGGGATTGTGTTTCTTATAGTTGTGCTTTTTGGTAGAGATATCAGTCACATAGAATGTGTTCGGAGTGACATAACACGGTGACTGATCATGCTTGAAGTGTGAGGCATGGAAGTTGCTATAAGAAAGCAGTTTGCTGCGCACTTATGCTCTTGTAGCTATTAGCATGGAATAGGTCTATACGATTGGGAAGTTTCTGAGATTGTGATATACCATTTTTGTATTGTTGTTGTAGCTAATGCCAAGTACTGCCTGAAATAATATCTTATTGCAAATGAAAAATGTGTTACTGTGACTTTTGTGTAGGTTTCTTGGGGATGGCAAGAAATTATAATATGTGTACATATTTATTTTTAACTTTGGGTGGTTTGAATGTAATTTGTAAGCCGGTACTATTTTGCTTATATGTTGGATAAGTGTGGAAACTGTACAAATTCATGCATTTAAAAGATTTATAGTAATGAATTTTGTTAAAAAAAAGTTTTAAACAATGAATTTTGTTCCTAATTTTCTACATGTATATTGGCATTAACAGAATTAATTTACGAATAATTGCATTTAATTCTAAATGTAATGTTTGTATGCAATGCACTCTTGAAATGAACCAGACATATTTTTGTACCAGAAAGTTATCATTTATAATGTCCAGTCTTATTTTTAAAAGCAAAATATGTGCAATGTAACATCTAATATGAAATAAAATGATAACAATGTGGAAGTAATTGCTTTATGTGATGTAAATCGTGTGAGACTTTTTAATGTTAGAACATTCTGTATAAACTGTATTCCATACTGTTGTAAATTGTTATTGTGGTATTCAAATACATGGTGTAAATTTGTTGTGAATTTAATAGAACTGTTTTATGAATAATGTTTTAGTAGTTAAATCAGTCCAAATTTATATTGTGCGAATTCACGAATCAATTTTTAGCAATGAATTCCATTCATGGATATTTAACGTTAAATGAATTGTTGCCCAAAAGTACCACAATGTTCTGAAGTCATCTTGTACATGTACTTAAAACTAAGCTATGCCTGTTGTAAATATTTTTGTGGTGTTGACAATGCAATTGTGACGAGTTTTGTTGATGTAACTCTTAGCAATCAGTAGGTTACAAATTTAATACAGTTATTGACAAATAGTAAGGAACTTTTATCTTAAGGGGGAGAAATGTAAAAGTGGAGATAATTCGTAAACTAAACGTTCGATATTTACGACTGACAGCCAACCACGTTTTGTCTTCCATCTTGTTTATTTAGATACATTCGGACCTTCGCTACGTAAGCGCAAGTGTTCCAAGTTCTTTTGCAGGAACTGCACGTGCAGATTGCCGTATTCGGTCTGTATAAGTCGGTGGCGTGTGTTAGTGAAATATATCTTTCGTGTATCGTACTGCTATTTCTTTACACTTGTTGTATAAAATATATTGAATTTTATATCTTTAAATCGGTGTTCATTTGCCATAATTCATGTTAATCAAATTATAAGACCCCAATGGGCCTAACATCAACGAACTTGGGTTAGGTGTCTTAGATAGAAACCGCTCATTTTACATATAACCCAATATGTTCCAGAGGAGAAAAAAATTATGGCGTTCCTCTTTTTGACGTGTATTTTCAGCATTTCACCCATGCAAGTTGGTAAGAATGCTGCTGAATATAGCTACTAAATCACATATATATAAACTGATGCAGCCATGTTTTCTGATAATGGATGTATGGTTTTTGGAATTGACTCCAAAAAAAAAAATTAGTTTTTGTTTATGCTCGATATTCAAGCAGAACTTTGGAATCGATCCTGAAAATTTTCCAACAATAACTCTACATTTACCTGATGCATGTGCATGAATTCTTTTCGCGATCGATCCCGAAATATAATTGTACTGAAATAAGATTGCATTTACCAGAAAACATTTTGGGATCAATCCCGAATTGTATTACTATGGCCAGAAGACTTTTCGGGATCTTCCTGAAAGTTAGATTTTCTTGTATATACTTTGAATATACAAATAGGTTTTTAAACTAATCATTTTAAGTGGAATTGAAAAAAAATGAAAAATTGAAATAGCTTAAGATCAGTACTTGAATAAATTTAATAGAAAAGGTCGACAGGACCTGTACATATGTTGCTATACTCTGATTGACTCGAGGGAGAATTTTGTCAAAATGGGCATTTGATTGGGTCTCATGAACCGTATAAATGAAGTAGTGTCTTCCAGTTTTACTTGAGGTCACACGGGGCCATTCTAGTATTCAGCAGAGAAAAGAGGTGGCAGGCACATTAATAAATGGTGCATTGTGAATTGGTAATCCGAAATTCCACAGATAAGTTGTATTACATGATTGGTGGGAATTGTGAAAAAGTGCCTCCAACTCCTCCCTTCCATTCAATACACTAAGATGGAAAATTAAATTTCATTGCATTGTACTGACAACAATTTCTCCATCAGTCTTTGAATAATACTCTTTTGTGATTGGATTGGGAAGATGATGCCTTATATATAATAATTGTCGTATAATCATATAAGTTAATTGATTGGTTTTAAAGTTAAGGCCAGCTAATTTTTTCTCAGATCAGTTTTCTTAAACTAATTGAAATACATGTAAATACAAAACAACAATACATCCAGAAAACTGTGGCACATTTATTAATTGTTATTGATGGTGGCCATTATGACATATTCTAAATAGAAGAGAAAAGTATATTGATCAAGCTAACAAAACAGGATCCCGATATGCTGATATTGATTTCATTGAAAACAACATCTCAGGGTATTTCTGTCCTTTTTAATCTGAGGTTCATTGTCTCTGATAGTCATAATGGGTTTGTAGTATTTCAGTTGTATAAATGTTATCATGACAATATGCTTTTTTGTCGAAGGCAAACAAATTGATCCAGGTTGTATATGGATGACACTGAATTATCAGTCTGGCAGGTGGTAGATTTTCTATGATTGACCAATTTTCGTAAAACTTTCTATTCTGAAGGGAATCCTTGTCTTACTAGTCCAATGATGTGATCTGTAAAAAAAGAAAATAATAACTAATGTTGAACATATGACAAATGGTCAACAACAAAACTGTACAAAAATAGATGTTATTATATACATATATTTACATTTGCGCTGCAGTGTCACTATGTAAACCAAGTAAATTCGGTTTCGGGTCATAGCACTATGAACCGAAATGAGTATGAATGCGCACGTGAGATCAGTGTTAACAAACAATGCAAGTCATATTTGAGTTTAGTTCGAACAAGAACTTGTAGAAAACCGTAGTGAATGTATTTATTCACTTTAAAAAAGGATCACACTGTATAATGTTATACAGGGAATTGAATAACGTGCTTAGAAATGGAATAAGCCAGTGCCGTCAACAAAGAATTAAGCTTTCAATCACTCACTGTTCGCTATATATGAGCCCTTGTGATTGCCAAAATGTCACGCATCGTCTTAGGAGTAAGAATCGTCTGAAATCATCGTCATCAAGCTGACAAGATATATCTGGAGAAAGACGAAGGACTCCTTTAAAGTGTAGTCGACCAGCTATTGCATGCATACATTCAGGATCACATGCAACTCAATTATTTTACAGCCGTTGATCCAATTTTAACAGACCACTGAACGCTGACAGTTTACCATGACGACGGCATAACTCGTTTTTATATTCAGCGAACACGCTTCCGCAATGTGACGTAATAAACACACGATGCAATTTAACGCTTTAGCAATTATGAAAGTGTGGTTTTTGTACTTTGAAACAAAGACGGTACAAAAGATGAAAAGTTTTGCACTGATTCATGATAAATTCGTTTTGCGATAGCTGTTTTCGACGGACTTTATTTCAATGTCCCCTCTCCAGGAGAAAGCGCATGAACAGTTTCCGTTGCCGGATAGGACGCACGCTCTATTGACTGTTCCTCCAATTCACTATGTATTTTTTTTCTGTCCTTATTATTGTTTTTGTGTACGATAAGGCATGGACATGTACATATAAGCATTAAACTGCATTCCGTTTTGGATGGATTATAGGCAATATGAACGCCCATTGCATTACAGTAAAATAAAACATGTCATTTTCCTGTAATGCAGTGGGCGTTCATATCGCCTATAACCCGAAACCGAATGCAGTTTAATGCTTAAATACAGTGTAAATCAGTCATTGTTACAGTAAAGATACAAACAGATTCATTTAATAGTATCAGAGTCCCTGTATATGTAACAGAACAAGTAAGAATACCATACGGTTTGAATGTTGTTATATTGTACCATAGAACAGTTCATTTTGATAATTTCAAAAATATCGTTATCTTTTCACCCTATCGTACTTTATACCCAGTTTCTATCTGGCAAAAAATGCTGAATAGTTTTCCCAGCCTTAATTTTATCATCACTATCCTCAGTAGGTCAAGGTCACAGGTACCTCCTTTTTAAAATAGTGAATATCTCTTTTTAAATTTAATCATTTATAATAGAAGATTATTTTTAAAGCAGGCAGTATATTTTATGATTTTTAAAAAAGACGCAAACTGATGATTACTTTTACAATGGAGTCAAAGTCACACAGATGTTTAATCATAAATCAGTTCGTTTTGATAAACGTATTTTGTCATTAAAGTCATTTAAGGTTTGATGACCAATGTTAAGACCTTGCAGGTAAAGAAAAGACCCCTGCAGCTACATATATATATTGGAGGTAAGCATTTGCCTTAGACTTCCTGAATTAATGTTTTAATTAATTTCTTTTCCTCATTTAAGTCATAATTGTTATTAAAGAAACATTAAATTTGCAATACAAATGATATATTGTTATTAGATAATATTATATATAAATGAGTTATTTGAATGTGCTACATTTGTTTTGTCATATGGTCTAGGTAAAACCGTTAAAGTATTGTTAAAGTGGTACCTAAAATTTATCATAGTTGCAATTCAGTCCGATATTGGGTTCCAAGTACGTAATCGTTCTAAACAAACTGTAAATGATACACTGTACATGGTACGTCTCTCACCAGCTACCTTGGGGACAATTGACCTTGCACGGAATCTGTCCATATTCTGTCTTCGGATATATCTTCTATACTTTTTCACCAGAATAACTTTATTTTGTTTGCAAGTAAACCTCTGAAAGGTGGAGTGCAAAATAGGAGAAGTTAACCACTGAACCGATATATTCTATGACCTTATTTCATCTAATGATTTATATTTGTGTGACGCTTACTTCTATATTTGAGCAGAAATGTCTACAAAATGCTTTATCCAATAAGCGTGTTATTCTTTTCTTTATGGCCATTTCGGAAAAGATCCTGTTATAGGATTATTACCTATGCAAAAATACGAAATGAGATTTACATTTAAAATAACAGAATGAAAAAGGATACTGGCAATATCTTTATGACATCAAAAAGTCAAAACTTATAATAATGTTGGATAATTAAAAAAATTAGATGATGGGGTAGGATAGGCAAAATTATTTGTTTTATTTCATACAGCGATTTTTTTTTCATTTTAACATATACTTTGGTCTAGGTGCTTTCATAGAAACGAAATTTTCTTTGTTGATGTTTTGTTTTTACATTTTAATCAGTCATATACAAATTTTGAGATAATTCTTGCCTTTAGTAAAGATATGAAACATTTTGACCTGAGTGATATGAAAAACAGAAACCAAATACGGGGTAAAAAAAGAGGCGACAATTTGAAATGTAATCTTTTTCATGAAAAAAGATTCAATTATATTTGTTGTTCACTACTACCAAGTTATTTAATTTATATGTCTGCTTAACTCATTCATCCCTGACATTTCATAATAAGCTGTTCCAGCCTCTGAATTGGAAGAGTTCCAATGTGTCTTCAAGGGTAAATGAGTTAATATCCGAACACGTTCATTGAGTTTATCTTGTTGATTGTTTAAAACCTAATATGCCTTTGCCTGAAAAATATTGTCAATCCCCGCTATCCCCCTTCAGTGTCCAATGAGTTAATATTACCAAACGTAGGGCAGCTATATACTTCTTACACAAGTCAATTTGTTTAATTCAACATTGTATGGATCCTTATCAAAATGTATGTACACATATTTGCAAATGGAAACAAGTTAGCAACATATTATTGCAAATTGCGTATTATCATATAATATATTTCCTACTATAATAAATTATTCATAAGTGATATACACACTGAACATTATCAAATTTCACACCATGTACATTGAACTAAATTTGCAATGAAAGACCAATATAGCTTAATTATTATAAAGGACTACAAAATATACTTACACTGACCTGTACACTCTAGTCTGTATCCTCCAAACTATCTTCATCTTTTCTTCATAAAGAAGTATTTTTCCCTTCTTCGAGGTTTACCAACACAACACAATGTGCCTATCCCAGGCTATATACGACCCGAGCTACTGTAAGTGTGAACACAGACACCAAAACTACGTGTTTAAATCTACCAGTAAAACATGGATGCAATTTTTAATAATTTCTTTTAAGTCATTGGTAATATAATGTACTACAATTTAACATGTTTGCAAGTACACCATAAACACATATTAGGGGTTTATCAGAACAATTCTGAGTTTTACTTTTTTACGGCATTATTTATCTGAAGTTTAACTAGATACCAATTCATTGTTCAATTTACCAAATAGCTTTATTTTTATGTCTCAATCTTATCAGATACTTACATCTTCATCAGAATTTAATTCAATAGAATGGACTATGTGGTACAGTATTTATCTTCATCAGAATTTATTCAATAGAATGAACTATGTGGTACAGTAATTTTGGCGGACAAAACCATCTATTTCAACAATACATCCTTACTTAATTGCAATTTACATGTACATTTTAATTGTATACAATTAGTACAGTATCAAACAATTATATAAGCAAGAGCACCGCAAACTGACCCTATTCAATGATATTTTTGTTTGCTTGATATTTAAAGTACTTAATAAGGACAATAAACACGTGATCAGACTGAACTCTACATCGCTGATGAAATTTGCACCCAAACTTTAACCTGACGGACGGACGGACGGACGGACGCATGGACGGACGGACGGACGGACATAAACGGATTTCGATGGGCATATAATTAATTAGTGCAATCTTGATTTATCTCAAGGTTTGTAACCAACAAAATTTAAAAGAAAAAAAAAGGAATTGAGATTATAAAATCTTAAAGAGTCCTGAAGGTTTTATTGCACAGCAATGTTCATTTAGTCCACTATTTTGTGTAATCAATTGTTCATAGAATCTAGGCCTAGAGGAACATTGGAATATTGCGAGCTCTCTTATAAATTTGCATTTGAAAACAGACCTCCTCGGACTTAACATTACATCAGGTTGTCAAATGTTGCAACAGGTCAAATGTTTTTTTATGTATAAGTAAACTGCAATACTACACATGAATGGAAAAATGTACCAATTACACTATTCGTTTTCCCCATATTATACGCAATCCCCTATATCCATGAGTGTGTCATATTATTACACATACCTTGTGTACACAGGGTACATGTATATCATTATTTATTATCGATTGAAAATATAAACTAAACTAGAACATGTCTGTAAGACAAATATGGCTTGACATGTTTTATGTGTTAAATAAGTCAAAATAAGAATTGAATAAGTTTACAATGTTTAAAGTGACTAATGTAATCAATATTGTCAATTTAAAGTGTAAATTTACAGCTTTTCCTATTTGTTTAATTTGTTGGAATGAACAGCACAATATTACTGATATTGCAGTTGTTATTCTGTGCCACTTTGTGTTTGATTAACAAATAAGTAAACCTAAGGGTTAAGTTTGCATCAAGTGTGTAGAGAGCTGGCTAACCACAGAAGCCTATTGTATGACCAGAGACACATCTTAGATATAGATGTTCTTCCCAAATCCTGTGTATATATTTTCGAAATATCTTCTAAATTATCTCCCAAGGGAAAATTAGATCTAATTAATCACTGTGTGTTTTCTGTGAACTGTAAGCTGCATGCTAGCAACACAGGTTTTTATGCCAACATAATAATTGTGGTATTCAACTAAAAGTTGCACGGGTCTATATTTTATTACGAATCATTTTTTTTAATTTTAGGTTATATTGATGCTTTATAAGTTATTGATGTTTTAAACTACATATAGAATTTGTGCCATTAAATTTCTATATAACCATGACTCGGTTGATCAGTTCATGATATATTGGATTTGTGATACAATGACCACACTGGAAAATGTTTTAAATGATTTGTCTTTATTAATGAGAAGTTGCTTGTTCTCTCAATTCCACCTTAAATCAAAACCCCACAGCTCAGAAGATGAAATAAACAATTTAATGCAGTATATACATATGTTTAATCAGTGGGCTTACCGTACAATTTGTTTCTTATTGCTTCAGTGCAAGGAAAATACCAATGAAAACCTTAGGGAGGGAATGAAATTATTACAAATATTCATTAAGCATAGTCATTAAATGTTTCGTTTAATTAAGTATAACTGGAGCATTTTGTTTTTTCTCAGCAAAAGCAAATGCTTTTCCTACTAATTCCTCTAGGTCTATGATGGTGCAATGAAAGGATATCAGAGTCTGCATTGTAATAAATGTATTATCAACCTGCCATCCTATAGACTGTCTACTGCAAATTTACTGTAAAGGTTATCCCTATAATGCTAAGTTATACTGCCCTATCTTGAAGATACTATAATTGTACATGTTGGTTAAATGTCAATATATAACAAACCAGCCACAGCATTATGTTCACCTTTTAACACTGATCCCTAAGTACGCCCTGATCAGTTAGTGATCCCCAAAAACTGACAAACATGCATTGAAAAAGAAAACCCTCAGGTTAACTGTTGCTTAGCAACACAAAGGGATAATGGGAATGGCAGAATGTGTATCGTGTGACTAAGAAATTAGTTCAAAAGGAAACATTTTGTCATACCAGACTGTCAAGATTGGTATTTGCCATGTGTAAATATGGTAATTTGATAAAGGAAATACGGTAGTTGTTTTCTATCTCACTGGTTATAACGTAATAATGTTGTTTTGTTTATCCAATCAAAATGTGAGGAGTCGCTGTTATTGACCAATCAAAGAGCGAGTGAGTTCCATGAGTTGAGGTTGGAGTCCACCATCTTGGCAGACACTGTGAGGCAGAATGAGCCGTAGGGTGGAAAATGGCTTGCTGGTGCGGTTTAGAGGGCGTTAACATTTCCCAATGATGTAAACTTGTTGGGGAGGTATTTGTCAGGTGAGAGACATCCTCTATGGTAGCTGTCAAGTGAAGAAAGCCCCATGTTGGGCCGTACCAAAACATCTGTGTGTGCAGAGTGGAAACCTGTAATGTATGGGGCAGGAGTTACAGCTATTTGAGGAACGTGAGAACAGTACCAGCCTAGAGGGTAGGGATTGAACCGACCATCCATGGGGTTCCAAAGGGGCCATAATGCTAATGGAGGGACAGGTCAAGGTCACTTCCGGTGCCGCGTCTCGCTGACGTCGACAGGGCCAGCTGACTGGACAAGTATGAGTGGACGGTTTGATGAACTTTACCAAATATGAAGCCCTAGTACAGCCTGAGGGTCTGGTGATGTCGTGTATTGTGACTGTTCATGTTGAACTTTGTGTTCCGTTGATTTTTGTATTCCTGGTCATAATGATAGTTGTCATGAAAATTAGTTTGGACTTTGTATTTCGAACTTGGTTATCAATAATATAAACATGAATAGTTGAGAACTTTGTTTTCAAGACTAGAATTTTGTGTTCATTTATAGAACTTTGTGTTCAAGACTAGAACTTTGTGTTCATTTATAGAACTGTGTGTTCATTTATAGAACTTTGTGTTCAATTATAGAACGTTGTGTTCATTTATAGAACTTTGTGATCAATTATAGAACTTTGTGTTCATTTATAGAACTTTGTGTTCAATTATAGAACTTTGTGTTCATTTATATAACTTTGTGTTCAATTATAGAACTTTGTGTTCATTCATAGAACTTTGTGTTCAATCCTAGTCTGTGCTAGAAATGTGTGTTAAGTGCTACCGGTAAAACCAATGTTATAGGGAGAACTGTGTGTTCAAACTCGATTGCAGTAAACCTAAAATTTAGTGGAGACCTGTGTGTTCGATGCTTAATTGATGCTGGCTAAGAACTGTATGTTCGATTTGGTGGAAGTAGTCAAGAATTATTGTAATTTTAGGGTAAGGGATATTTAGAACTGTGTGTTCATACTGAGTCTACATGGCATTTATTGTTATATGCCAGGTGTATTTTGTTCGATGTGTTTGTACGAACCGAATGAGACTGTGAGGAGCTCAAGTGTGCTCATGTGTGGATAAATAGTTTCCACACTGGTAGTGTGACAACATAGTTCATTGGTACGAATCGCATTGTATAAACCATTGTTATTTTTCATTTCTGTGAATAAATTTTGTTATCTGTTTATCTAAGGTCTTTGTTTACTTAAGTTGGGTGTGAGTTAAGTTAGATACTCTTTCACTTTTTGTTTGTGATGAATGTAAACATTTTTGCTGGTCAATCATTGCGGAATAATTTTTCATCGTGAGCTATAATAAATATAATCTGATCAATTTCTTCATTGACTATGCTCATGAATGTAAGTCATCTTACTTACAATCTAAATTTTGATATTGGTCAAGTTTACTTTGTATATTTTTTTTTTGTATTTTGCATGGCTTTATAAGGAGATTACTTTTTTTATTTGGGTTATTGGGGCATAGTTGGATGCTCTTTCATTGTTCCTTTAGTTCTACTACGATCAACTGTGTTCTTGTCAAACTTTCTCAAAATGAAATAGGCATAAAAACAACCATGGGAATCTTGAGTGTGAAATTTCTGAAAGATCCCTGAATTGTTTAAGAACTATCACTAACAAACTTCAGTTCTTTTACTTCAAGACACCTACCTGTCAGCCAACTGGGTGATATTATATAATCAGTCCTTAGATGAAATATGCACACCTATAAGCCATCGATTACCTACAAGTAAGATGTTAGAAATGTCCCTTCAGTATTTTCTGAAAATTAGCCCTGACAAACTTTCTCAAAATGCAAGGTGGCAAATAGCTATATAGACAGCCATCATGTTTCCAAATAAGTTCAAACCACCATTATGCATGTATACATAACTTGAGACCATTTGGAACCTACGTGCGAAATTTGATTTCTGAAAATCAGCACCAACAAACTTATAACTCCAGATTTCAAGTTGATTGCAAATCAGCAATCTTTGTTTTCAGGTCAGGCAAAAAGCTTTTCCACATAGCTATAGAGATCATTGCATGATTGATGATGGTGGGACAATAAAATAAATATATTATAAAATCAGAATGTTGCAAATCATAGTTCATGTATAATCATTAAGCTCCCAACTACGACCGAGTAGCTCAATAACATGTATTTTGTAAATTTATTTTGTATGCAGAAGATTTTTTAGTAAATGCAAATCTCATTCAGAAATAACTTTTTTGGGATTGAGCCCGAAAACAATTCAAATTAATTCACACTGATTTTTGGAAATACTGTTTTCGGAATCGATCCCGAATTTTTCCCCAGCAAGTACAATTTTCGGGATCGATGATTATAAAAGATATATATATAAATTACATAGGATGAAAGGATTTAGTCCATATTTTGTGTTGAACATCCTTTGTTGAAGAGTAGCCAATGGCTATGAGGGGTGGGACCAAATATTGGGAAAATTTCAAATTCTTTAAAATCATTCTTCTTAAGGAATGAAAGGATTTGGTTCATATTTGTTGTGAACATCCTTTGTGAGGACGAACAAATTTTGTATAAATGGTGGGTCTGGGCCTAGTGGGGCTTAAGGGCAGGGTCCCGTAGGGGAACCATAGCAAGTTCTTTAAATTCCTTCTTCTTTTGAAGTAATGAAAGGATTTGTTCCATATCTGGTCTGAAGCATTCTTTGTTGAAGGAAAACACCAATTTGCTATAAACCGTGGGTCTGTCCCCTAAAGGGACTGACGGTTTCTTCATAACGAATTTTTTTTAAATCATTCTTCTTCTGTAGGAATGAAAGGATCTGTTCTATATTTTGTCAGAAACAGCCTTTGGGGAAAGGGAAACAAATTTTGTATAAATGGTGGGTCTGGCACCCTTGGGGGCTAGGGGTGGAGCCCAATAGGAAAACCATAGCAAACTCTTAAAAATCCTTCTGCTTCTGCAGGAATGAAAGGATTTGTTCGGTATTTGGTCTGAAGCATTCTTGGGTGAAGGGGAACCAATTTTGTATAAACAGTGGGTCTTGGCCCCAGGGGCCTTAGGAGCAGGGCGCAATAGAGGAACCAAAGCAAATTAGTAAAAATCCTTTTTTCTGTAGGAATGAAAGGATTTGTTCTATATTTGGTCTGAAGCATTCATGGGTGAAGGGGAACCAATTTTGTATAAACTGTGGGTCTGGTCCCCCAGGGGCCTGAGGAGCAGGGCGCAATAGAGGAACCAAAGCAAATTCTTCAAAATCCTTCTTCTGTAGGAATGAAAGGGTTTTTTCCATATTTTGCTTACATTTTCAGGTGAGCGATACAGGCCCTCTGGGCCTCTTGTTTTTAAAAGTGTGAATCTCATTCAGCATTATATTGATTCAGAATGATGTAGGCCTAACTATTTAAGGAGCTAAGATCACTTGCTCATCAGGGTTGAAATGTGTTACTGTATCACTTTTCGATATTAAATGTGGAAGTCTGGATGTACTCTCTTAATTAAATACTTTCATCTAAGTTAACTGTAAACAAGCAGATGATTAATGTTTTTATTTATTTTTAGACGTTATATTTCATGTCTTTCAGCTTTTTGCTTAGCAAAATAAAAACACGTAAACGTATTTATTATTTGTATTAGAGGTTATAATTCAACAAGGGGCATCATTTTGTTTCGTTCTAAAATAGTCTGATAATTATTATTATGAAGGACTTAAACATCCACTTTTGCGATCGTTTGAGCAATTTCTGGTCGGTTATTTGCTTGCATAAGATCTCCCGGGAGAAAACAGGGGAATCTTTGTTTAATAATGCTGACAAACCGCAAAAAGCAACACAACACCACTATGTCCGTCATTTTTTCATAAATGAATAACTCTGGTCCAACCGTTTGTACCGCAATAAACTAAAACAGCCCTTGTTAGCTGTTATTTCATAACGTGACTTACATTTATATGAAGAGAAGAATATTTCTTTACTATGTTGTCCTGATTGAAAATAAAACAAAATACAAACTCTTTTTTTGCATAAAAAAAATCTATTTCCTCAAAGTTTGCGTTTCACACGACCTATTTTTTTTACGAATATTCACGTGCGGAAGCAGACGACAGCATACGGGTAAGCTTGTCATTATAATAATTATATTTATAGAAATAAATCCGTATTGATTTCAATTCTAATGTAAGCGTGTTTTTAAGAAACTTTTCAGTCTGCTGTACCGGTAATGTTCCTGTTCTCTCTGTAATGTAATGCCTAGCCTCATAGTAAAACCGGGTCAATTAAGAGGCAAGTCCTTCTCTCTTTATCTGTCTCATATCTACATGTACTTTCTCTCCAAAAATTTCCCTGCTCCAATCTGAAAAGTTGAAAGGTTTATATGAAACGTCTATTTCAGATCTAAACGCCTCAGAAACGGTCAACTGTGTAACGGTTGATTTACCAGTTAATCACTGTCAATTCAAATTGGGACAACTGGCTGATTTCCTATAAGTGCGTTTTATTATTAATGAGTACAATTTATCACGGAATGACATAATCCTCTTAGAGAGGTGTAACATGGTCGTAACGTGTACTTTTGGTAAGCCCTCTAACGGTTACCTCGTTAAGCTTACAATAATCAACGCAAAACCGCCAAAAGTTGTCTACCTTCTTCACCAATACAATCCCAATAGACCATGGGGATTTTGAGGGAGTTATTACTCATGCCTTGAGCATTCTTTGGATTTCCAACTCTGCATCTTCCTTTCCTGATTCTTGTTTCATATTTCTTGCTCCTTTCTTCACGTAGTGCTGTCACTTGGTTGGGTCAAATGGTTTTGCATTTTGCAGTCACGGTATGTTTGAATATTGTCTGGGGTTTGTTGGATAAATTGACAACTCTAACTGGAATAACTTCTTCTCTAGTGTCATATATACAGTTTACCCTTCTCATTCTTTACTCCACTTGTCTACCATGGCAATTTGTTCTACAGGACAATCATCGATGACCTCTGCCGGTAAAATGACTTCAGCAGCTGCCGGTATTATAAGCTCTTGTACCAACCTAAACCGAAACATCGTCTTTGTCCTCTGACTCTCTAAATGGCATGGTATTTGGTTTCCATTTATGTAAAGTGAAAGTATCTTTTTCTATATCTTTTTCACCATTGTTGGTTTTCAGGAAATCATATCCCAAAATATTGGTACCTCTATGTCAGCAACATTCATTTGACAAGAGAGTAATCGTCCTGCTATTCTAAGTGGAAATGTCGCGATTCCTTTAGGAGTCACCTGCTCACCATCTGCCATTGTCGCACCTGTATTAATCAGGGAATCAACTTCTTTTTTGGTAAATTTTAGCCCATATGAAGAGTCTATCCCGGTTAGTTCCTTTGTTTGTCATTTCAAATATATGCTGGGGTTGCTTTAAATTTCCTCGGCTGAGGCATGGCCCTCTGTCTCAACATGTACTGGTTTACAGCCTGGTTGTAACCCTCCCTGGTTTCCTCTGGTTCTGGCCTTGACCTTGACTGGTTTTAACAATGACCGTGCTTGTAAACTCTGATGCATATGACTCTGTACTAACATGCTCGATTGGTCTTAAATCACCCTTGTAGACTTGTTATGTCTACTACCCTTACTCGGTTCATCCTGGTTCAGGCAATTTTCAAACCTCACCATCGGTTATCTCTCCAGGTGCTGTTGGTACTTCTAATTGATCAGGTTTGTCCATTATATGTGAGAACTATATTCTCATCTCTTATTGAAGGTTTAAAACATGGTCATGGTCACCGCAGAGTCATAACTTTCCTCACTATGGTCATTGATCCCAGGGGTTTGTACCTATTCTAAAACCTCGTCTTATTCATTCCATATATCTTAGGTCTACAACTATATATCTTTCTTCAATATCCCTAAAACCATTCCCACTGATCTCTACTACCCTTTTTGCCTATTTCTGACCTAAATTCATATCTATGTCCCTATCTTCCCTAGCGACTGTCTGTGACCTACGCATTTTTGTACCTGTAGGCATTTTGTATATTTAACACAAACTCTACAATTTTTTAAATTTTGTCACTGACACAGAGTGGTTCTTTACGCTCACCGGCTTTAATTTTTATCCCACCGCAATGTAACTTGGTTGTAAAGTGTACTTTTGGTAATCCCTCTTGGAGCAAGGCGCCCTCTATTACCTTTGATACCAAGGCTATTATTGATCAAAAACCTCTGGTCAGCGAGGTGCGGTAGCCTTGTGGTAGGACGCTGGGCTCGTGAATAGAATAGTTCAGCAGATCTAGGTTTCCTAATAGGGTTTTTGCGGCCAAATTTTGAAACAAATCAAACATCGGAAGATTTAACTTGCGTTTATGTAACCTGTGTGTCATACAAGAAACCTTCAAGACTCGTCAATAGTTCTTTTAAGGTCTAAAAATTACAGCTTCAACTAGATGCTACTGAAAAAAAGGTTACATTTATCGCGCTTTGATCTAAATGAGGATTACAAAGTGACCGCCCTGACACTGCACTGCCTATTGTCGGCTGGGGAAGCATGTATACTGCAAATTTTATCAAGATATCTAAAATAGTTTTAATATTACAACCTGGCTGAGCTGTTTCCAGGGTATGAACACATTTGATCATTGACCTTTCTGACAAGAAATTATTGAAAGAACCAGAACAAGTAGTACTAAAGCTATATTTTGCTTTCCTTCATTGCAAAGAAGATATAACAATAAGCACAGACCAGTGATCACATATTCCAAATCAAACAACCACTCAAGTGTTTTGTAGATGTATAAGAAATGTACGTTTTAAACGTATCGCAACGTTTCGCTACCGACTGGTATCTTTACCAAGCTATGACAGCGTGAAAATTTGTAATAGTCACTCGACATTGGGCGTTTTGCTGATCGACAGAGAGTGCATATTCACGGTATCGCCTAGTTTATTGGTAGGTTTTATATCTTGCCTCCCGTTTGAGTAATTACTTGAACATTCAGATAACTCTTGGTGCCCCCAACCTCGTATCTGTACATGTCTGGTCTTCTAATTGTTATTAATTCTTTAATTGACGTTGTGATTTGGATGATAAGGTGATCTTTTAAGGACGGTTTATTTCACTTGGTTGCACAATTTCGTTACATCGTCGTTCAGGTAAACAAAACAAATCGCTTACGCAGTCATAGCTTGACAAAAGGATCAGTCACTCCTGCCCTGGGACTGAATTGCTCTGTTAATACCGGAACAATGTACCTCCTCTGGGGCTGACGTAATTGCTACAAGACGTTTTGACCCTTTGTTTTACTTTAAAACATTCGACGACAAAGAAAACACATGTATAAATAGTATTAGTTCAACCGATATAATTATTCTGAAAGGTCCTTTGCGGAGATATCTTGAGAAACGTATTAGACATTTGAAGATATAACTCGGGTGACATGCATTGTTAAACGATATGTCACAGTAGACTTACGTGAATCTTTTATTCAAAGCATATACCCACCTATGTACTGTAACGGGACCAGGGGAATATTCTCGAAAGAGGCAAACCATATGCGAACCCTCTCTGAAATTGGATATTTGCGTTTGTGCCCTCTACATGTGTATACGAAAGCCACATAGTATATTTGCTGATTCATTACAACACATTGGATCCTCACACTTCATTTTACTTCTACATTTTGTTACATGTCGCCTTGCTTGGCTTTACTTCACTTTTAGCCTAATACTTTAGTGTTGAATGTTCACTAAACTGATATGTTCTATCTTCGGGCCTCAACAGACCAAAGTGTGTAAAAGCAGTAGCTGTTATTTTCAGCACTCAGCGTTAAGTACAATATGATCATGTGCAATGCTACTCTGGGAGTAAAGTAAATTTAGACAGTTATTAGTTATTCGTTATTGGATAACGAATAACTGTCTAACTTTACTTTCCCGAGGACGAATGGAAAGTTGGACAGTTATTCGTTATTCGTCTACTTCAAAGTTATTCGTAATTCGTTAATTTTACGTAGAAAGTGTATACAAGTGGATTTACAGCTATACTTAACACCGTGTTAAATTACTACCAACACATGTCCATTTTGAATGCTAATAGATTGTTAACGCCATTTTTTAGAAAGAACTGGCTAGAATTTTCTAAAGTTTAACACGAATGTTCTTATGGTCTGTAATTACGCAAATCAAATTTTGGATCTGAAATTTGGATAAATAATGTAAGTGAAAATTAAGTTGGCTGAGGAGCAGCCATTTGGAATGTTGATGCTTGTGTCGCTGGGCATGCTGGTTGGTACTGAAAAGAATTGGAGTAATACACAGCTAAACTGGTCACATACATTCAGAATATAGTTGTTAGAAATTATTTTAGAAAGAAAAAACCCAATAATATGGAATGCATTAAATTATAAACGTGTTGTATAAAAAATATTAGTACAAGAAATTAAACATTTACCCCTGCTTTGATATGGGTCGCAAACATGAAATATTAATCACAGAGGCTCGCTTAATTGATATTTTAAATTTGTTTCATAAATACACTTTTGTAAATGACGTATGAGTAATTGTCTTTCAATTTAAACTAAAGATATTCTTATCAGTGTATCAATAACATTGAGAGACGTTTTAAGATACTTAAGTTACCAAATCAGATGGAATATCTCTATTACAATTTATCCGTATTCATGTACGTGTAATTATCTGATTTGAACCTCAGCACTGATGTCATAATGAGATACGGTATGACGTCATAACCAGGAAATCCTTTCATTCTGAAACCATCTCTCCGACCTTTTATCTCTTTTATATTATTTTCTTTTGCGTGTTTTATTTTAAATCTGTTTAAAAATTGAAATTTAACCCCCCTCCAAGAATATTTTCATATTCTATTTCACTCACAATGACTTAAGGTTAGAGATTGACGCACGGTCGCGGATCAAAATCGTGGATTTCGCTACATCGGATGACATATATATGTTATGATATACCCCTTTTATATTAAATTCTTGTATTTTAAATTTATCAACTGTGAATTCCGTCTGAAATCTTCAAAATTATACTATACAATGTTGCTGTTTAGGATGTACAATATAAAATCAACAAGAAGGAATTATGTAATAAACCGAAGAATCGATGTGGTGTTAATATTTGCCATCTCTAACAATCTTGAGAAAAATAAAAGACATTTTTATACTTCTGAAATTAATATATATACGTCGACAAGTTCTCTTTAAGGAAGACTTTATGAAACTCGACCGTTCAATGTGACAGTTACAGGACACGACTATACATTGGGACCTTTGCAGCAGCGTTGCGATTTCACGACAAGACAGTACAATTTAACGATAACAGGACTGGAGTGTACAGCGTGACGATTATAAAACGGAACTATACATTGTGACCATTACAGAGCGGGACTATACATTGTGACCATTACAGGAAGGGACTGTACTATGCGACTATTACAGGAAGGGACTGTATTATGCGACGATTGCAGGGCGGGACTGTACATTGTAACCATTTCAGGAAGGGACTGTACAGTGTGACCATTACAGGAAGGGAATGTACTATGCGATGATTACAGGGAGTGACTGTACTATGCGGCGATTACAGGGCGTGACTTTATATTGTTACCATTATAGGGCAGGACTATACATTGTGACCATAACAGAACGGTTATATCCATTTATAACAGGACAGACGACTGCAGTTATCATCTAGTTCGCCAACGTAATGCAGGCATACAATTAAATGTTGGAAATATTGTAAGTAGGACGCAACTCCCATACATTTTCTTCCCATGAAAACGTTTCTAAAGGTTTCTGGTAAGCGAGGCACTTTTGTTTACTGTCAGTTCCAACCAAAACAGAGAGAACAGAAATACCCAAAAGGCGATTTTTTTCTGACATATTTTTGGTCAATGCAATAGTTCTGTAGTGACATAACTCACGGTCCGCCGGTTCATTTCTGCATGGGTAGTGAGCGTCAGCCATTATCAATATGATGTCACGAAGCTGATGAAATCATACTTGTTACATGCACGTTTATGTGCCTAAAAATCAGAGAAATAATGTAAAACATGTATTATGCGAAATGAGACCGGGGCTAAAGAGGTAGTTTTAATAAGTTATGCATTTTGATTGATTCTAGGGAATTATCATCAAGAAGAGTACCAATCCTTTTGTGTCCAACGTCGATATTTCCAATCAGAACTAGTTGGGTAAGATAGAACACAATGACGATCACTGCATTCTGTAGAAACGTTTTTTATGTTCCTTATAGTTCAGTGTTTTCCCACACTTATAACAGGTAATGTAATCACTGGCACTTTCGACAAAAAATCCGTCACAAGCTTGCTGGTTGAGTCTGACGAAGAATTCAGCCCCACTGAGCAAACGTTGGCAACCGATCAGCACAGCTTGTCAAGTGTGGGTGAACTGAACGAGTGATAGCATGGTTCATCTATAATTAGAATGAATAGATACGTTACTAATACTATTTCCCATTGTGTTTCTTCATTGTTTGTCAAGAATAAGTTCGCAATTACATCCAAGTATCTTTCGGGTGTTCTTTTCATATGTGTTTCACTAGTCGTTTCGTACCTCTGTTAGAGTAGTTTTCGCAATAACACGCACTGATAGGGCAATTTTACCTACTACGTCTCTCGTATTCTTCAACGATAACGGATAGCTGATCACCATCAAAATCGATTTCCACATACTGATCACCATGTATTATACGTCTGCTATCTGTAAGTCAAATGAATAGGTATGTCTTAACTTCACCTATTTTCTTCACGTATTTCTTTATTTTTTTCTCTATAGCTTTGTTTCACGTAGTTCTCGTCCCTCAAACGTTCGTCTGAAGGTATACATGACTGTATGGCTAATTCACGATAAGTTTTTTCCACTTCCAGATGATTTATATTGGTCAATAATGCTTCGTCAAAATATAAATCTATTGCAACAGCATTGGAAAATATCACACAGTCATAATCATGTTGACTAGCTCGACGATTCTTTAAGCCTTAACATGCGAATAGTTCTGGGTTTTTTTTATTTTACAACGTAAGCATTAGACACAACTGATTTTTTAAGATCCTCATAAATGCTTTTTCTTCGAATTCTACAATGATAAAGTTCTGGAGTCTTTTAGCAAACAGTGTTTAACTCCATTACGGATAAACTCCTATATGTTCATTAAATACGAATACCACAGTAATGAAGTCATCGTAATAAAAACTTGAAACAAATAACGTGTGCTGAAAAAGACAATCTTTTGACCACCTCCCGTGCTCAGTTTTGATATCGTCGAAATAGTTCCAATGTTTTAATGAAACACCACACATAAAACACGTCACACAGTCTTCAAAACATGTTTAGAAAAACCCGTTACTGGCAAGTTGATATGGGGAATGAGGATGATATTTAGGTCAATGTATAAACGTATCAACGTGATTGCAGCACTTAACTAACGATGGATGACGTGGCTGTACTACGTTAACAGTATGTTGGTCGCTATCAGTTTCACAGGAAATTTTAACTTTCTATAAAGGTGCATAAACACCGAAGGCTTTCGAATAAGAACAACAGCTTTTTAAACATGGCTCCAGTCTTACTGGTCTTTGATATAAATCTTGATTTCACATTTTACTTTCTTCACGATGAACTTTGATCTAGTTCTAAGCGACAGACTATCTTTTTAGATGTGACTTCACTGATGGTAATGTCTTCCCTCTCGACGTGCTCGATGTGTGTCTGTGCCATGAACGGTATGGACTGATATAGCTCGGGGTGAATGCTTGTTTATATAGCAGATACCAGATGTGTCTAGTGAGTCCAGATGAGTCGTGTGGGTCCAAATTGAGTATTGTGGGTTCAAATTGAGTCTTGTGATTCTATATTGGTCTTGTGAGTCTAAATGGGTCTTGTTAGTCCAAATGAAGCCTGGCGCATTTAAATCACCCCTACTTCACTGGCCGATCAGCCCAAATGCGGCACTCAAGAGTATATGTAGTTGGGCCGATATTTAATTAACTCTACATATAATTCTCTTTCCATATTCCTAAGTTTTTTAAGTATACTTCTTGACCAAAATATTCATTAAAATTAGGTAAGTGGTTCCGCTGATCTAGGTTGCAACACCATTTTAACATTTTGAATACATTGGTTATGTAGCCTTGTTTTATCTCCTTTGATTGACACAGGAATTCCCTAAGAGAGTGCCAAGTCAAATTTTGATCAAAATGTGATTTGAAAATATATGACGTAATACAATTGAACAATGGGCTAGGCGATGACGTCACGTCATTGTGTACACCTGAGGTCTCCAGAATGAAAACCGTCAGAAAATGATTTTTCCCAACGGTGTTCGCTGGAAAATGTGTCAATGATCAATCAATTGAAGTATACGTAACGTGTATTGTCATGTTCTATTTGTCTGAGGTAGTATTACAAAAGCTCCCTCACTGAATGGTTTTAATTCTTGAAATAACGATGTTTAGGGCATTACATGTACCAATTTGTCCAAAAAGAAAACCACAAAACATGCAGAGCAATAATGTAATATATATGTATTTAGTCTTTACGACGGCATATGTGTCTTGTAAGACATAGCGCATCCATGTACTCCACGGAATCACATATAGCATGCCGTACTCGCATGGCGCTCCCGTTGCCCCTGACACGCAAGCAGACACTTTTTACGGCACAATTTCTCACCCGGGTTCAAAACATATGGGCATAGATAGGTGACACGTTTTCTCACCCCAACTCTCTAACTCAAATAGGAATGGATTTTGTCAGTGATGTATTAAAACTTGCCTCAGGGAACATGTAATGGACGAGCTGACATGATTTCATTGAGTAGTAGTTCAATGTACAACATGCCTAATATTTATTGATTGGTTTATCTATCAGTCTATTTATTCATTTGTTATTATATTGTTCATTGTTTTTTACCAAAAGCCCATATAAACCCCTAAAACATATAAAAATTATATTTTTGACTACTTGTTTTTATGCTATGACTATTGGACTAAATTTTCAAGGTTTTGTCCATATAAATAAATGCACTTCTGGTTTTCATAGCATATATACAAGTAATGTTTTTTATTATATGATGTTGTTTGAAACGTTTAACATGTAAGACCACAGTTACATTAAAATCAAGTGTTCCGAACCGTTCAAGATATCTAGTGGTCAAATATAAAGACTACTTTGCACAGATGGTACATTAAAACAGTTGATACACTACTGACGTACGATACCCAGCATAGCATTGACACCACTTCGAGGCAAGCGATTGGAAATTAATATTTCTCAGCTTTGTATTCTGGCTTCCTTTAAAAAACTATTAAGATTTGTTTGATAGTGTTGGCGTCATCTCTATTCAGTATTTAATTTAGAGTACAATTTTGGTCGCATATATAAAAATGCGGATAGTTTGTCGGTCTAAGCCATGCAGGGATGGATGCATGGGGCTCCCAAAAGAGGTAAACAAATGTCCGGCTTTTCGATTAAGGATTTGGGTAGCCGGTTCGTGATCTTTCGACCGAACAACCGGTTAACCTGCTAACCAATGACGATCCTACATAATAATCTACATACTAAATATATAACGTCAGTCAATATCTAAATGTCGATCAAGCAGGAATTGGTCTAACACGGACATTTTGTCAAAAAATAAAAAAAACTCAACGTAGATCGCAGTAGTGTTCGTAGTGACACTGTACACTTTTGCATATGTATAATTGACAATGCAAAAGTTTCGAATAATCAGAAGCCAGTCTGCAGCATCCATTTTGCGGAAGATGTTGGCATATTTTCGATCTTCAGCGACACGATTAAAATATTTAATTAACCATCTTTAAATGTGGTTTATAAATCAGAACAGATATTGTCATAGACTGTAGTGACTCAACAAATGATAGGCCATGATTTTGATCTGTTCGGAAACTAAATATAAAATTTTATTAGTTACTACATGTATTATATATGTAACTGCAGTTCACCTCTATTACTATGATACTTGTATCCCTCTGAACAACAACGCATGCTTTTACATTAAAACTGTGTATGTTACATATCTTTGTATACCATTGTAAGTCAAAGGTATTGAGATAAAATAAGCAAGAAGCCCAAGAGGGCACCTGAATGATAAAGCAACCATTGGAAAGTATTCCTATTACAAACATTACCTCCAATAGTACAGAAGAAGTATTTTAAAGAATTAAACCTCCAATTCCCCCATTAAGCCTCGCAAATCTGCACCGAAAGGGGCCACACCCATCATTACATATAATTATGACCCCTTTGTCAAAGGATACTCCAGGCCACATTCGGGAAAAATCTATCATATGGTACATAAGGAGATGGATTTTAAAGATTAAATTAAACCTCAATTTCCCTTTTGCGCTCCGCCCCTCTGCACCCTAAGGGGTCACACCCACCGTTTATATAAGATCAAGTCAGTTGTGCCCAAGTATGCTCCAGACCAAATTAGGATAAAAAAACCTTATCCCTACGGTAGAAATAGGGTTTCAAAGGTTTTACCTCTATTTCCAATATAGGGGCCCGCACCTTTACACCCAGGGGGCCCAAACCCACCATTTTAACAAGATTGAGTTCCCTTGGCCCAATGATGCTCCAGACCGAAATAGGACGAAATCCCTAACTATCTTAGTGAGAAGACGGATTTTTAAAGTGTACCTCTATTTCATCTTAAGGGCCCCACCCCTCTACCCCAAATGAACCACACCCAACATTTATACAAAATTGAGTGCCCTTGGCCCAAAGATGCTCCAGACCAAATTGAGATGAAATTCCTTAATCCTTATGGTAAAAGAAGTATTTCCAAGGCAATACCTTTATTTCCCCATTTTGTCTCGCCCATCTGTCCATAGTTCTCAGGAGGATAAGGTCGAAACCACGGAGCAAACAATCGAGCCGCCATTATTCCGTCAAGCTGATCTGCCGGAAAACGGAAACGCCGTCTATGACGTAATTTAAATAGTTGATGACGACATTGCTATTGTTGAACTGTCGGATTTTGGAGAGCCTACTTATAGGCTCTGTGGCACTACAGGGGTTAAATATATGTTGCAAAATAATTTGCTTAGTCTAACATTATTTGGAATGTATGCTTACAGGGATTGAGCGTCCGAGTTGCGTAGCACCGGAGGAGGGGGTATTCTATTAGAAGCAATAACTCGTATTATGGGGAAATCCTTATAGTATATGACAAATATAAAAAAAATGTACTTCACTTAGTTCTTTTTGATTAACATAAACCTGAGATAGTTTTTAATGTGTATAGACATAACAACACATTTTTTTTATCAAACTCAAATTTTCAAGAAGATGTTTTGATTCTTTCGTCTTTAATGTTTGCTACGGACGGTCCATACAAATCATAAAAAGTATACGATTTATAAAAAAAAAACATCGAATCTAATTTCGTGATATAACGTAACCATTTGAAATGAGAAAGTATGGATCAACGTGTACACTAAACACAATGGTTTATACAATATAATGGTAAAAAAATATGAAAAAATTGTGAAAAGATTCACTGCTTCTTATGGATGTAAAACAAATGGAATTTCCCCAAACACTAAAAAATGGTATCAAAACTAACATTAGATGCTGACGGTCAGTTTTATTCTGTGCTACACAGCTTAAATCAACTCAAATTGGAACATGGAGGCGTCAGTTTCAATTTTGAAGGGTCAAATTGGTCCTATGACCTTCATAGAATTAGGATTAACCTGTAGATTCTGATTCATAAATTAAATTAATCAATTTTTGTCATCCAGTATCGCCTGTCCTGTCTGCCATTTGGTTTGACCAATTAGCACTTCAACATTGGGTACTACAACTTCCATTTACCTTAAGTTCAATGTAGCAGTTACACCAAAGACAGTATATATATGAATTGTGATATGATTTTATGCATTTTCGAAGGATAATATCATTTTTTCTTCATAAGAATAAGTATTTGGTGAAATAATTGTAAATCATCTGTGGAGCTATAAAATGGTTAACATTTATGATAAAGCGCAAATGAGTAATTGACCTCTGTTGAAAAAGCAAATGCATACTAAAATAGAAAAATATTTGTAATTTTTTCGAAAATATAGAAATAAATAAGATTCTTCATTATAATAGCAAAGTATTTTCTTTATCATACATGTCTGGCCTTATCATCAGGTTATACAAACTGTGATTTTCACCCCTCCTATCTGCTCCATAAATCTATAAAATACTAAATATTAGATGTTACCTGTTCATATACTTAAAATGATACAAGCAATATCCTTTGATGAAAATAGCATATTAACCATAGAGCGTGATGACCTATTAAAATATAACCACATACACATGCATTGTAGGTTTAAAATTACAAAAATTTGTCTTTAATTAAAGATGAAATCACCAATAAAGTTCCTTTAAAGCTATTTACAAATATATCTTTATAATATTAGTACATGAAAGTGAGTCTTTTTTATGTATCTTCATTTTTGAAAAAAAAATAATTGAAATCTTATATAGGTATCTTTATGTACTGTGAATAAGAACAAAATACTATAGATATATGTATTGTCTCTTTCATGATGAGTAACATTGTACTGAGGTTACAGAAATGCAAATCTGAAATCCAACAACATCTTTTTATTTAAATTTTTGTAACAATTAAATAGTATGTAGGTATTCTAATTGACTTTTCTCCAGATACAATTTATCTGTCTGAGCCCTGTAGCCAGCACTGAGGGGTGTGTGTATTACACGAGGTATAGGGTCTGATGTCAAATTACATTGACCTCCTGATCAAAATCCTGGGGCAAATCTGAGCAGAAGGTATTGGGATTAGGGTGGCGAGACAAAGCACCGTACACACACTAGCTGTAAAAATTATGTTTTTCTCTCTCCATCTCTGCAAACGGTTGGAGGGTCCTGACCGACTATGTTTTTTCAGGGGGGTATCATTTTTTTAATTGTGTCTTTGTAAATCAAGTTATTGGGAAAAGTTAGACTTTCTTAAAAAAAATCACTAAATGGGAAGAAAAAAAACAACAAATAATATTGATTCTAGTAAGTTTTCAGTTTTCTTGTACAGAAATAAATGCTGATAAACTTAACTAAATGCCTTCTATGAAAATAGAATATAAGAATAAACTTTCAACAATGTCTTAAAAAGATTTAAAAGAATGTATTATCCAATCAAAATAAACGCATAATTGTATTGTTAAATCACCTTTCCAAAGAGTAGATGTTATATTAATAAATAATACCTTACTAATAATGTATATCAATATATATGTAAGTCTCTTTTTTAAAACATGTTTAATGATAACTGCTCCGAATCCTTGGATATTGTTTAAAAAACAGATTTGAGTGTGTTTTAAAAAATAACTTACATTGCTTTATTAATTAAACCTTCTCATAATCCTTCCCGATTTATTCAGAAATTTTTAAAATTTAATTTTCTAATTGACCCTCTACTTATTTTATTGTAACACCTTTGCCCTGTGGCTATTATGGACCACTGAACGTACAGGTACAAAAGACTCTATCATGGTTCAGTGGCTCTGGAATGGATGCCGGGTGTGTTAATTATCAACTAGTGGTAATTATTTATGGAAAAAAACCAGTTTGTAAACATTTGAGGGATAAGGTAAGTGCGAAACATTACTATAGAGTCAAAGACAATGTTTTAAAATAGAATTGTGCCCGAGGCTGTCATTTCCTGGCAAAGGGACAGCCACAGTATCTTACCTGTAACCATGTTCTGATTTACCTGTGTATATCAATGCAACTGGACAGACAATCGGCTGAAAAGATTGATTGCCTTCACGCAAGGTGGTAACATTAGATTCAGCCCAGCAGAATACCACGTGACCACAGGTAAATGGTCAGTAGGGGGTAGTTTCATTGCCCTAGCGATCTTCTTTAAAACAGTCACTGAATAGAAATTGTGACTGTATGATTGAAACTTGTTGTTCCCCGTGATACTTGATTGATTTTATAAATTTATTAGTATAGATTAATGAACTTATTTCATTTTTGTACATGTTTATATAACCTTACCTACGGGTGCTTTCACCAACTATGAAGTTTGTCATCATTCATTCATTACTGCGCCACCTAAGGCTGCTGCATATACCTGCGAAGTTGGTGCAGAGACGTATATACTACATATGGCTTTGTATGTCCCTGGTTGGTGTAGTACCCGGGGAGGGGGTGTTGTTTGGGGGATGTATTCATTATTCAACCATCAGCATTTTCATGTATCTGACGGGTGTGTATAAATACCAAAAGAATCAAAATCATACTTTTTTTAATCATATTGATAGTTTTTTCTTAATTTCCTATAAGAAAACAACTTTGAATGATCAAGCTTAAATTAATTACAAATCTTTAGCTTGATATTTACCTTTTATCTATATAGTGCCATGACATGATATAAGATTTTTCTGGAATTTTATCTTTTCATGACTTATTTGAAGATACCAAAGAAACGAATTACTCTATTGATGTCGTATTATAGAGGAACTTTTCATAAAAAAAGTAGAAAATTTTAGGAAAACTTATCACATTTGAATTTACCCATATCACATAATATTTACTGATCCCCCATCCTGATGCTATGATATCGATATGAATTAAACGTGATGTGAATTTTACTATGACTGTACTTGTATTTTTTTCCTCAAAAATAGTACAACATATATTTTTTTGATAATCACCAGAGATATTGTACAAATTCTTTTTGTACTAGAGTATGTTCAGTTGAAATTTTAAGTAAGAAAAACAAATATGTGTATCGTTTATTCAATATTATGAATTATTCAGTCGAATTATTCTTTTCTTTTTTTTCAATTTTCATATCACAAAGGAACCAATTTCATTATAAACATTTATTGAAATATTTACTTCAGTCTTTTAAACCTTGGTAAACACTGCATTGCACTGGAGTTAACATCGTAGTGCACTGGAGTTTACACTGAATTGAATTGGAGTTAGCACTGCAGTAAACTAGAGTTCACTTCAATGTTGTGTCAAGTGCACTTCCCTGTTCGCTACGTGTGCACTACGAAGTGCACATGGCACAAAGGTAAGTTTGCCCCCAACTGTACATATTGTTTATATATTGATAATCAGAAAATTTGCCCATCAAAATTTGCTTGTCGGAAAAAATTATAGCATAGTTGTTGAAAAAACCTGTCGAGGGAGGTACGTGGCCATTGGTCTCTTGGTGTTCGAGGGAGAGAAATGATAAAATACATACACCACACTATGACGCTTGAAACTGACAATATGCATTTGTGATTTTTTATTGTAGATGAATGTATTGTTGTTAGATTTATGATGATGTACAGAAGATATTCACTTCACTGTGAAAGAAACGTTGTCTACTTTGTAAGAACGGACTATATCTTTACGCGGAAACATTCAAATCTAGCTCTAGTAGTATAGAGGGCATAGCTACTTGTGACCAAGGTGTTGTGGTCTTAAGCGAAATTCAAAGTGAAAGGTTTGAGAAAAAAACATACCTGTGACTGAGAGAGAACGGGTATCTCAGAATCCGGCTGATATTATATCACATTCTAGCCTCGCCTGACGTCTCAGTTGGGACAATGTTACAGAACCTTAGCTCTCGACTGAGATAACTTGATCTACCTCAGTTCCAGGGAATGCGTTTTTATTAATCTAAGATCGGCAGATGTATGGTGTAGTCTGATAGATATTGGTATAATGTATGTATTTTAAAGTAGAAAAAATACACAAAAACCTGCTTCTACCTTTGGAGACAAATCCTCGTATCATACTTTGGCCATTAATATGACGATAAACCTAATACACTTCATGTCATGACTCATTTTAAATTAGACAAAGACCTGGATAAGCAAATGCGGGGTCATCTCGAAACATAATTTATTTTATATATAGATCATTGCATATTGATTAATAGAATTTTCACCTACCTTGAAGGTGTGACAGAGAAATCTCCAACCCGAGGGGGTGATATTATTTGTTTTTCTAGTCTAAGCCTATTTTATAGGTTATTGATTCCCTTAGCTTAAGTTTGCTCTCTAAGAATTTCTTGTTTACGTTCCATTTCCCCACATTTGCAAGTGCGTACATCTCATATTTGTAACGCATATCATTCATTTGAAAACGATATTTCGTGTTTTATTTTCTGTGATCCTTAGTTTATACGGAACAAGAATTTTTTGTTATTTGACTTTCATTTAATTTGCTACCTGCGTTATAGCTCATATCAAGAGCTAAAATAAACTTCATAAACTAATAACAGCAAACACAGATAAGTGATGACATACCAAGTGTAAGCAAAAATAGTTAAACCCGTACATTTTTGTGGAAAAAGGGAGAGGGTATCTTAACGTCTGGTTGACTCTTATGTAGAGATTGAAAATAATTGTTGGGTGCATGATCCGAATTTTAAGAATTTAAAAGTGATCGCGTGTGTGAAAAGTTATACAATATGAGCTCTTCGTTCCATTGTGATGATTTTGTGATTGTATGAATGGCTTACTTTGAAATGCATAATTAACAGCAGTGACATGTTGTACTATATACAGAAATACCCTGGGAGTACCACGTTTAAATGACAGTATCAGATATCAGACATGAATCATAAACAAGGTTGAAATGTTGATTATTTCAACCACCGTCTTTAATTACCGCCAACAGAATGTTATCGAAGGTGAAATCGTCCCGAGTCAATTTATTGACGTCTTTGCTGTATGACTTGCTGGTCAGATGTTTTTAAACAGTCGCCTTCAATAGCCACATGAAGAATAATGTTGAAGTAGATTCTGCTTTATAAAATATATTTGTACATAACTATTTTCATATTTCATTATATTTATTTCTTTCTTGACTCAACATACACGGACACATTAGAATGACGGAATAATCAAATATCTACATTATATATCATATATTTCTTTTTATCTGGCCATAATGCAAGATAAACGGGAGAGAGATTGTGACCCAGAAATCGATTAATCTTTGCTGTTAAGGTAAGAGCGTTTCTGATTACTTGAAAGATTGGTAATGTATGCTAGAAATACATGACTATTGTATATGTATCAATCAATCAACCGGTATTGCTGCTTAATAATTATGAAAAACAAATCAAACAAAAAAGTAACTTCAAATTAAAAAAAGAACGTTATCTGTGTAGAGTTGTCTTCCTCTTGAAAAAAAATGAAAAAAACATGAACAAATGAAAAAAGATAGATATTATTATTGCCACACAACTTCTTGGAAGATATATTGGTATATTTTCCAGAGAGAAATCTTATTTTTGGAAACCTTCCGTTTCATCTTTCTACGTCTATTGAGTGCATAAATAACTGAAGGCTACTTCTCGGCCCAGAATTCGAGGAAATAGATAAGAACTCTTTAAAACGATGGCGTTTTGAACATAAACTCGGATTAAATCGATTAAAAAGAATAAGACTGGAATATTAATTACTCGGAGCACTGTCACTTATGATCACGAAATACATAGATGATATAAATCGTGTGTTTTCCAATAAACCATAGTTATTATGTGATATCACATGTGAGGAAGGCTTACAAACCCGGAAGATGTTTGTTAAACCAAGTAGACTTAAACAGCTACATTATACTTCTATCTTTGGAAATAATATTTACACAGGTACATATAAGACAAGGTTTATAATTGAATTTCAAATCTGGCATTTATGGAAATAATGAGGAAAGTTGTATAATATTGATCGAACACGACTGGTTATTTCCCCATAAGAACCTCGGGGATCTAAGACAAACCAAACCAAAATCAAATGTAATTCAATAGCAGTGCATTCTAAAGTAAATGTCCTAATTATCAATCAATGGATTAAATATCGGTACATACCTAAACGTTACGTGACGATCCCGGTATTTTGTTACATTGGTAGTTTATATATCCATAACATATCGCCATTACAGTACACACACACACACTGACGGGACAGCGACAATACTCACACATGCATTCTGTTACATAACCACGTGACGGATATTTCAATGACCCACACAAAGCAGCCTATAGCTACACGAAAAGTCAATGACTTACAACATATTCATTAATAGAAAGCTACAGAAACATTTTTAACGAATATTAAATGAAGCTAGTGTTTATGTGTTTTTGAACCCTCTGCTCAACTGTTTCCGATATATCGCCTTTGTAGTACACACTCTAGGTGACGGGGCAGCGACAAGATTTACACGTTTATAATGATAAATAGGTGATATACCTTATCACGTGACTGACATCTCAGTGATGTCAATGGCTTACAACACATTTATTAATAGAAAATTACAGAAATATTATCAAGGTATTTTATACAGACTCATATCAGTGTAGTATGTGATAGGCTCAAAACATTTCTTCAAAATGAAAAAAAAATACTTTTGAATGCATAACTTTAGTGGCGCGAGAGGCATTAAATGATATAATTCATACAGAAGAACTTATTACCACATTCCACAGAAAACATTATTAAAACCATGTTGATTGTTTCCTTTACATAAATTGTATTTCATAACTCGCTCTACCTTAAACCTTTCTCATGGCGTAATGGGAATACTTCAGACACTGTCGTTTATTTATGTTCCATACAGCGTGATGAAGCAGTGCGCATAAAATTACTAATGGGCAA
>JAULCA010054547.1:0-17563 GCA_032360845.1 Crassadoma gigantea
ATCAGATCAAGGCTATTGATTTACCTTTTCTTTCATGTGGACTTGCTCTAAAGCTGCCCATATCACCTCATCTGTATACAGTTCAAAAGGATCCAAGTTGTATCTATAAGAAAAACAAAACAGAACAGAACAGATATGTAGTGTTTGTTAGTTAATGTGTCTACAGGGTTAACCAATGCTACGGACGACTTGAAAGCCACGTGATCTATTATTATCGTTGTTAGCATGAATTTCATGTTATTGTCATATTTGGATATACCACTTCAGGTCCATTGCCTTATATACACTGTGTTGAACTTTTACTTAGTATTAACACATAGAACACGTGCCATTTATGGTTTCAGCACCAATTCGACGTCATACCTCAGTGTGCCAGTGAAGAGGACGGGATCCTGTGGTATAGCAGACAGTCGGGATCGTAGTGTTTTTCGAGGAATATGGGCGATGTCAACACCGTCTATCAGGATGTGACCCTCGGACAGATCACAAAGACGGAACAGGGCCGCGGCCAGGGAAGACTTACCTGTGTTTTATCAATAGCACGTGAAAATGTGTGAGACTAAACGTTTGTGATATCAAAGTCAGGCGAGAAATTGCATGAACTGTATAAGCTTAATTGAACTAAATAAACTTTTGAAAAGGTGGCAATAATTCCATTATACGTCTTAAGCTTTTTGACTAATTTTTATTTGTTGAAATGATTTTAGTAAAACAATACGCTAAACAAAAGAGTACCTAGTGTCTATTTAAAAACAAAATAAAATAAAATAAAAACAGTTCATAAAGATGGACATAATATAGATGCAAATGGCTTAAACCACTATCTGGCAATTTGATCAAAAGCGAAGAATTTTACAAATAGATAAAAGGCAAACTCCCGATGTTTGATGCAATATATTTATGTCACTTTTAAAATTGCTATTGTTGGCAAGTTTTGTGATGTTCAATGTGATATGTTACTTTGCGTAATAATACAGGTAACTAAAAGAAACAATAAAACTTAAATGTCCTTATTGCTAAAATATAAACAATATATGCATTTAAGAAAGAATGAAATCTAACATTTATATATTTGTCATTAACTTTTATAAAATCTTCGCAAATGAAGAAAGTATAAAAGAAGCAGCATGCTCTGAAAATTCTACAAATAAGTTGTCCAAACTATCATTTTAATCAAAATACGTTTGCTCATACTATTAAATTACACAACTACGTACCAGCGCCTGTCCTTCCTACTATGCCGACCTTCTGTTTCGGTTGGATATCTAAATGTATGTTCGTTAGAACAGGGTCCATGTCTTTGCGGTATCGCATCACGACGTCGGAAAAGACCAGTTTTCCCTCCTGAGGCCAGCTCTTGTCGGGGATCACAGAGGCAGTGTCCTCTTCTGTGTCTATATTCTAAAAAAGGAGTGTTAAGACGTTCTTCAATTGGTACATTATATAACATTGCATTACATTAAGTCAGCTTTATTTCATGCAGAAATAACATTAAGTCAGCTATGTTGTCTTGTTGTAAAAGAACATATTGCACGATTCATTGTATTTTCTTTGATATTAATTATGATGCGAAGCCCCAGTTAAACAAGATTAATCACAACAAAGCAAAGACTCGTGTTTCCCTACCACTGGGCCAATAACAGTTTAATTATTTTTACCGATATAAAATAAACAAATAGTAATTGTGACCAGCTTTGCCGTAGTTCGAATCAGTCACTTTGAATCTGGTTGTGATGGCGGTTGCCTATATATCAGATTGAGTTGCTTCTTATAATGAAAATATAGCCGTGGAGCGCATTTGATTTTAATATTTACATTTTTCGCAAATTTCTGTCAAAATTTTATTTATGAAATATCTATTAATTGTCTCCCTTGTAACCTCTTACCGCTTCATATTCATGTATCCGCTCAACAGATGTAAACCGGGATTCCGTCTCGTTGGCTAGTCTGACTATAAACTGCATTGATGACACCACCTGTGTATAACAAGGACATTTATTTACCCATCTGAAAGTTGAAGGCGTTTTCCATAAGGATAACATACATTTTCTCACAAACATATTCCATGATGGGACGGTATATCATCTTTTCGTCGGATGTAATCTACTATAGGATATGGTCCCTGATTACTCTAACGATATTACGGGAATATCTGGAAATGAAAAACAGGTAAACGCTTTCCAGTTGATTCACAGAAGGAAGATCAGAAGAGAAAGAGAGACATTTTTTGAAATGATAACCAAAACACAGACAAAATTTAAGACAGAGAGGAGAACATGATGACGAAGAACACTCACCCTAACACACAGGATATATGACAAGGCTGCAAAGGATGGGGCGATTGTGCCCTTCATTAAGACCATTGTGAGCATGGTGATTACGATCATTGTTGAGGCTGTTACATCAAGTCTAAGTTCAATCCATCTCATCGATCCTTCAAAAAGGAACAGACCCGTGGTAGTCACGTCTGTGAACTTCATACATCTATAAAGAAACAAGACATGATGCTTTTGTTGTATACAGTGGCCGAATATTATTCAATACGAAAATGTACGTGATCTATAATAAATTTGTTATTTTTTTTATGAACCAAATCAGATTATGAACCGTTAGCCATAGTATGCTAAGTATTTACGAAAACGCAGTCAGCGGTGTAAACTTGAGAGGAACCGAATAACTGTAGCATTTAAATGAGATATTTTACGTTTGTTAGATAATAATTTCCGTTGAGTCATTACTGTCACCGTAATCTGTCGCATACATTATACATGTAGCTGAATTCCCTGTCATATTAAAAAGCAAACAGAAATATAACTTCTATTTTGAGAAATGTCTATATTGCATCTCCAAATAAAGATATGAAGTCATTCTTAAGCTCAATTTACTTTGATAATAAAGGTAGGCATGTCTTCAGTGTTGTTTGGAAGTGATAAATGCTTACTCTTTGATGAACTGTTTTTGTTGTTTAAAGGAGACGATTGTAAAAAGACCTTGCCCAGTTGCAGACACATGGTTGATTAATGGCGATTTCACAATGTTTTCAAAGCGTTTAATCTGCCTGGTTGACTCGCTGGAAAACTTTTTGAAGATATAAAACACAATAGCCGTAACAACAACGGCGATGCATGTCCATGGAAGATTGAAGACTGCCGAACCTAAACACATGACAGCCATTACCAACAAACGAAGTAATGCATCGATGTAGATGGGAAGGAAGACATCACCTTGTTGTAAAGAAAGCACACATTGATACTTAACAAGTGAAAATAATATATGCACAACATCAACACATCAAGATAAAATCGGAAAAGTACTATATCCGTGTTAACTGTCACTCAGCAAAAAACTGATACGGCAAACATATGATACCTGATTTAAGTACAACATGGGAAATGGTGGCATAAAATGTTGACAAATCAAGATTTTCAGATAATGGAAAGAACTTACGATTAATTGTTGCTTTCAGATAATTTTCTAATCAAGGTAGTGCATAATGTAACGTAGGACTATTGCAGGTTGTAAACAAATGACCCACGTGTATATTTATGATAGGGCTATTCTTATAAAACTTGGTGTAACGTTTGGTTGGACAAACATGACAACCACCAGTTATTGGGAAATCCCATAATGAAGTCGTGCAGTTGTATATTATAAGTATACTTATAAAATATTATTGCGATAATTACTTTCGTCCAGATCTTGTGAAAACCTGTTAAGAATCCGTCCTGCTGGGTTGGCATCAAAAAACAACATGGGAGCCTTCATGATGTTTGCTAATGCCCGGTTGTGTAATAATCGAGTTGCTCGCATCATCATCTGGTAAAACAGATTATTCGTATTGTTAGCCATACCCGAAATGATATGAAATTGCAACGACTTAATTTTAGATATATGTATTAAGGTATAATAGTGAATTTAAGGTACAAAAAGGGAAACGTCGGACTGATGTGAGCAAAAACAATTCAAAATGAAGAACTATTAATTGGTTTTGCAATTTAAAAAATGCAGCATTCATCTGGAAATCACTTGATGTTTGCACCAAACGATCATTTCATTTCATTTGTATCCTTTCATATTTGACTAACTTGTTCGTAGAATTGAATTAATATATTTAGTTTGTCGTGCCCAGTCTGTTCTGAGCAATAATAACAATGTTTCGATATTACAGGAAAGACTTGAATCCAGCTCACAATTATTTTAGAAAGATAGGGTGTAATCGTAATCTGTCAAAATAAGAGGGAAACATCGTTAACGGTTACAAAACCGAATGTTAACAACGAGCTCCGTCACGTTTTATGTTTCCAAGTAGTTGCCAAAGTTATATAGACCGTTCGGGAGAATTCGATACGATTTTTCTGGAATGTAGACTAGATTAAACCGTGACAAAAAATAAATTCCAGTCATATATGGCCCATTACCGAAATGCTTATTTAACAATATACATACCATAGATTGTCCAAGTCCTTTAATGATAGTAAACACCATTATACTTATCATTGCTCCCAGATATATAAATAGGTAGAACCGCAATCTAGCTTCAACGTCTATAGATGGAGCTACGGCTGTAGAGTTACTGTCATGTAGAGTATATGTTTGATTGATGTTTGGTAATAAACCGATGGAGTTAGGTGTTGATGTATTGGAATACCCTGTGAAGTTAACGGTGATGTTTGCTGCAAAAAACGTTGTAAATGCGGCCTGAAATAAAGAAATCATTAATTTTACTAAGGGCGGTGTTGACGTAACAATGCTGAAACGGCTGTGCTATAATAAGTGGGAGCACGCAAAGATAAATACAACAACATAAACCGCAAGCAGATTCATCGAAACAAAAGGAAAGACAGCAACAGAAACCGTAAATACTCGAATGAAAACGCAAGATAAAAGAGAAACTGCGCGCAAATACAACACAGGAAACTATTCACGGATACATCAAAATAACATTATATAAGCCCTGACATCTTTGAGCTTAGAAAACACTACAGCAAGTCAGCTTCGATCTAGGACTGTAGGCAGTGGCTGTATACTTTTGTAAAAACTTCGGCGCATAGCAGTATAGGATTACTGGAGTTGGTGTGCTTATATGAAACTAATATATACAGACGAACTTTTCTTTAAATCTTGGTATGAATATGTATTTTTCTGCCAATTAGTTTTTGTTCATTTGTATGAAGGGTATTTTTGTGTGTTCACACATTGTAATTAAGTTAATTTGTAATTATAGATTTGTGTAAAATAATCAAGATAATGATTTTTCAGAAACTGTGTTTTATATAACAACACCTTAATGTAAATCACTGCCAAAGAGAAATTACAAGAATTACAATGCAATGTGTTATTCGTTAACTCTCCAATCCAACTAAAATATATTTGATTCTAAATGCTGTAAATGTCTGTTTTGCTAAGGTTAATTTACAACGTAAGTATTAATTATTACTTTGTCATTTGGGTGTTTGGCCCTGTATAATGATTCAAGTTGTCAATTTAGTTTTTTAGATAATACAAAGTGTAAATTGGAATTCAACAAAATATGTACATAACTTACGTTATCTCGCAGCCAGACTCCCAGCCACCAGTCAGTGAAAACAAGCACGGCGCACGAGATCATGACCAGCAACATAACAAAAGATAAAGGTACATAGCCCCCGCCGGCACTCATATACGACTTGTATGTTCCCCAGGACACATCACCGACGTGCGCTTCTTCTTTTTCCGTTAGATTACCTGTTGTAAAAGAAAACAATCCTTGTATTTATGTATGTATGTAATGCTTTTTGCTTGCCTACAAGTGGCACTTCTGCATGCTGTGATATATATGTATGTATGCGTGTATGTATGTGTATTGTTGTTTATTTTGCGTACTAACAAGTATTACTCTGTTCTGTATTTTCAGTCCCTTAAACTGTTTTTTTTTTTATTTCTTCATTTCAATATGCATGCTGTGATTTTTTGTAATTTTCTATGCTTTTTACTATGTTTTGTCGTAAAAATAGCTCTACAGAGCTAATGTTCATTGTTAAATATGAACAACTCGAAATAAATCTGCTTGTATTTCTTGTATCTTGTCTTGTTTGGCGTCAGGAAAGTGAGTCTTGGTCCGATTAAATTACATTCTGCCATAGATATATGATTCAAAAAATATTTATGGAAATTTGATATGGTTCAATAAAAAAAACTATTGAACTACATGATCTTAAACAGATATGCAAACGCTATTTTCATACTACAGCGCAGAAGTTTGATTGAAACAAAAAGGCATTATCTTTTGCCAAGTTTTCACCTTTATTCTCTTCGGCGTTTGATGTTTTCTTCTCCTTTGATTCGCTCTGTGATTCAGTTTGACCGTGTTGTGAAGACGAGTGTTTGTTATCTCCTGAAAGTAATATATTTTAGGGTAACGACCTTTATATTTTACCTGTCGTACTGATACATCTAACTGTTCATACCTGTTAGTATGACATTTCTTCTGGAAATATTCTCACAAATGCTGACATTGATACATTATATTATAGAATTGCCATAACTAAGTAATCTAATGAATTTACAAGAAAACGGGTGGCGTGTAAATACCAAATTAGAGTTTCATTATAACAGCAACTGATGTTAACAATATTTATATATATATTAAGGCATGCTAAAGTATGATATTATCTGCTTCTTAATCATGACGTAGGTTACCTGATAATTGAACTGATCCCTATGCGCAAAAATCTGATAGCGCCTATATGACTTTTGTTTTGCAGTATAAAGACAACTAAATTAAAAAAAACACACAAAAAAACCTTATGCATAGAAATGTCTTTGCAATAGATGATTACCAGTTGCTGCGTTGTGTGAGGTTGTAGCGTGAAATTGACCCATCATCGAACCGTAGTAACCATTCTTGTTGATCAGATCATCATGATGTCCTCGCTCCGCTATCTTACCCGCTCCGATCACCATTATCTCGTCACAATGCTTCAAGTACTAAACACAGATAAACGACACTGTATTGCTAAATTGATTACATGAAGTTTCCCCTACTCGAGATAATCGGCACATTTATCTATCTCGAGTTAATGATATTTCGAATTGTATAAAGACACGCAGTTTACCGGAATATATTGCGGAAATAAATTAATGAGAGTTTATGATGGTTTTTTTTCAACCACGTTTATATTTCATTTTGAAAACATGTCTCCTTTGGATATATCTAATCGGTGTTTATACATGTAAATGTGAAAACAGTTTCCATGCGTCACAATAGAAGATACGTCGGAAAGCAATGCTGGGTCAAGTCATGATTAGAATATTCACCAATGAAATCAAGTCAAGGGTGTTACAAACTAGTGAGTAACCAAAAATGTTTTCTAACTCGTAGCAGGTTTATCCAATGGGTGGTTGGTGAGGAAAACTATTGCGGTTATGTGAGAAATCTATTTTCATTGTCCTGTTAAATGTATCATACATAACGTTTGAAGAATATATTTAAATTTAACACAAAAAGGCCACCTCAAGGATGAAATTTTGCAAAACGGCCTATCATTTGATGACTGATTCGTAATAACCATGGCTAGATTTCAAATATTTTGGAGGGAAAACATTGTAAGAAAAATGTTATGTAGAGCATATTTATAACAGTGAACTAATTTACAACACGAGGCTTATCGACGAAAAACCATCGTCTACCTGTAGATTACACATTATGTAAAACATACCTGTAACTGATGAGTGACCAGTATGACGGTCTTCCCTGCTAACATTTTCGTGATACACTTGTGGAACAAATGTCGGCCGACGTGGACGTCCACGGCAGACAGCGGGTCGTCAAGGAGATATATGTCGCTTTTGCTGTAGACAGCACGTGCCAGACTCAGTCTCTGTTTCTGTCCTCCACTGATGTTGATTCCTCTTTCTCCAATCTAAACAAAAATATTAATATCGATATGATATAGTTAATGAAATAACATAATGCAAATGTTTTTATTCTCCGTATAATAATTACAATGATTTTATGATGGATTATGTTGTGTCAAAGCTTTCTGATTTGGCACTATACTTTCAATAGAATATAGATTTTGCCTTCAATCTTTATAGCAAATCTTATCATAAGTACTTTCAACTTCATCAAAAATTCAATATGGCTGCCATGACCTATAACATTTTTTTCTTTTCCTTTTCTTTTTAAACAGACATATTTTTTTACTATAGATGGTTCTGTGTTCAGTTTAAATCCTTTAGTCAAAGGTCACTTATTTTTAAAACTTTTTCATTTTTACTTTAAAAAATCCCCAAACTTTTATAAATCCATAGTAAACGGCCATCCGGTCAATTTTATATATTGTTCTTTATTATCTCCCGTTAATGTCATATGACATGTTCATTATTGCATATGATCATTGTGAAAGGAGACAATGTTTTTACAATCTTCTCCAATTCTTCCATTGCAATATTAACCACTATTGATACATGTATTCCTCTGAGGTCCCTTACAAAGTGTTGTAAATTTCTGGAGCGATGATATTTCAAGATGGCCACCACAGGCTCCGATTGGTTAATAGCCTATATCAATACATTTCGTTAACGACATTAAGCAGAAAGTTGATTTTTAGAAATGTTTGACACGTAAGATGCTGAGATATTAAGCTATCAGACTTGAAGAAAATGGTTGACATTGATCGACTATCAAGGTCACAAAGGTCAAATGTTCAAAGAAAATGTAGCATCTGATTGGCTTGGACATTTTCGAATTCAAGAACGGTTGCATCAATTGACTCCTTACAAGGTACAATTAATCCCCATTAGGTTCCGAACAAGTGTTGTTACATTTCGTGCCTATTCGAAAATCCAAGATGGCCGTCCTGCCATCTGAGTTGCGGAGACATTTTCGACTTCTTCTCAAGAACAGTTTCACCAATTGACTCCTTACTTCATACAATTGATCCTTATATGATCCAGCATAAGTGTTGTTACATTTTTCCCGATTTGAACATCCAAGATGGCTACCATGGTCTCTAATTTGCTGGGACATTTTTGACTTCTTCTCAAGAACGGCTGCAACAATTGACTCCTTATATGGTACAATAATCCTTACGAGGTCTCGGACTTGTGTTGTTAACATTTCATTCCTATCCGAAATTCTCAAGATGGCAACCCTGGCATCTTATTAGCTGGAACATTTTCGAATTCAATTACAAATTTAGCCAGTCTAATGTTGACCAAAATTTGTAGAAACATGTGTTCTTCTTTGATATTGTGTAACCGAAGCTGTCCTTAAGTGTCAAATTGTAACTAGCAATCATGAAAAGCCCGTCAAATTGTCTATGTCTAGTTTTGAATCGATTTCATTGTCCTAAAATATAATCTTTAGACGTACCTCTGTCATATCTCTATTTGGCAGCAAATCGAGATCCGGTTCTAACCCACAGGCATAGATAACTTCATCGTACCTTGAAAATAAAAACAAAACGATGCTACTGTCTCTTTATACCAGAAACTAACACGATAGCACCTTATCACGACGGGTCCCGATTATGACATGCTCTTGCGAGTAACTCAACTTACAAATACACTGTTTTCTACTTGATGCTGTCAAATCTACAATTATTATAATTGTCTTTCAGGCTTGAATGCAATTTGAAATTTAATCATAAACAAAAACAAGTTATGTTTACAAATAAAGTAAAATATATTGAATTCAGCCATTTTGAAAAATAGTAATAATTTCCCTACAGTTACATAATGTTCGACTATTCGGTTACTGATTTTGGTAGCTGGTTCCATTTCTTCTGAGTCAGTTACCGGTTGACCGGCTAACCATTGACAACCCTTCTCTTTATCTTTATTATGAAGCCTTATGGCATGTTAAGTTGAGATAAGATTAAAAATTACTCCGTCAATCTTCCATTTATTTTATAAGACGAAATAGCACGCAAAATAATGGATTGACTAAATGGAATGCTCATCTGTCTGTATTGGTTAGGGCTAAGAGAGGAACAACTGGTAATACGATACTGACAGATAATTTTATCTTTATTATCAATCCTCTTTATGTCCCAATATAAGCTTGATATCATTAGGCTGTAAACTGTTTTCATACCATTTGTTGTCGTATGGTTTTCCGAAAAGAACGTTTTCTCTCAGCGTTCCATTAAATATCCACGCTTGCTGGGCGGCGTAAGCAACAGACCCATCGACGGCAAGATTACCTGTCAATTTGGGCATCTGATCATCAAAAAGAAATATAATCAAGAATAATTCGACAGCAAAACATCAAAATAAAGTTCATAAATTAATAATAAACGTTAATTATCCAGGGGACAGAGAGTTTCAATAATGGGCAATCAATATCAAATCAACTCCACGGACTAACGTTCTGCTTTTTGTATATTTTCTCTGTTCGTTAAATACTGATTCATATACGACATTAAGTCATTTTCTTTAATAAATAAATGAATTTTAATACAAGATTCAAAGCAAAAGAAAATAAGAAACTGATTAACTTACACGACCAAGAACAGCATATAACAAAGAGGACTTCCCACTACCAACAGAACCACATATACCGACCAGATGTCCCTGTCATAGGAAATAAGGTACATACTTAACCACAATGAATACCGTAGCCATATAGACATATCTAAACAATATGTATACTTTGTCAACATGTCCAACAAATCTTTATTTCATCAAAATACAAAACATCCATTGTAATTAATCACACGTTCGATACTGTAGTTTGTGTTCAATGATGGTACATATGTACTTTTATGACTGGACTTATTTCTACCTAAGAGTTCCTTATAAATGTCGCCATTTCATGATTTTGTTTGATATCTTGATTTTACCAATCAAGAAATATATCCCATTATATTACTTTTACACTTTATTTACAAACAAATCTTTCTGAAGTTTCTACCTAAATATTATTTCATTCATTATGTATGTCTAAAATGTATTTATTGTTAGCATGATACATTGTACTTCAATTGTCTATCGATACTGGGCGAGAATTCACGTGGGAGTACATAATTCATTAAGTAAACTAATTAGCATCACATAACCATCATGAGAAAAGACGCAGTCATAACTGAGGCAAAGCAATATTTTTCAATTATTGATATGTACATACGCTGAAAATAAATGATTCAATATTTGTATTTTCTGTTCGTATCGAGACAAGATTAAAACAACTTACCTTTCTAACATTGAACTGTATATCATCAAGATTAAAGGATGCGGTACTTTCTGTACGTGAAGCATTCAAAGCATCTGAAAACGATAACTCCGTTCAAAAAACCTGCACGCCTTTTATGTTATATTTTGTTTCTTATAGCGCATTACATGATATAAGAACTTTTGGACATTGCGTTAATTAAACATAGACTAGTTTTTCATACAATTTAATAAAAAAAAGCACATAAGTTCGACGTATCAACAAACAAACTTGTATCGTCAGAATCTCAAGTGCACCTTGGGCGTTTTGTCTCTTGACTTAAATAACGATTTCATAAAAATAAATTGAGAATTATTGAGAATCATAAATGATATAAGCAGTCTCTACAACAATATATATATATATACTATTGTTTGTTATCGTATAGCTATTGATAATATTTTTATGTTTACTGCTTGGCCGTATACGTGCCTCCGTTAACAAGAAAATGAATTTGCATACTTTAATAATATGATGCTTACTATTTTCGTCTTTCTTTTGCTTCTTTTTCTTTTTCTTTTTCTCTTTTTCATCAGGTAGATCAGTTAAATCTTCCCACTGAAAAACGCCGTCCTGAATTTCAACAGCATTGCTTTCATCACTGACGAGTGAGGATGGAGCTGTATACTCGTCTCTTAAAAGAAATTTCTACAAAAAAAAAAATGTTTGCAATGACCACGTTCACCAGGTTATTTGAAATGTCAAAAAGGATGAAATATAAGGTTGTAAAACAGAATCACACACCTTTATTCGTTTCATAGCGATCTTTGATTCTCCATACATCCGCGTCGCAAAAGGCACACTTGTAAGTAACACACGAAGATACTCCATAGTAGCAGCTAAAGCAAATGCCTGTACAAGAAAACAGCATCATAATCACAATGGTGATATACGGCGCACAAAGATAGGGTGCTTAATGTAAACTGTCTAATATGATGAAGCATTTTTTGCGATTTTGAATAATAAATTCAATTGATTTCTTAATTCATACGGCATTGATACTAGCAGTACAAACTGTTACCTAAAGCGATTCCGTTACATAACATTCTTTCACTTAATTTTATAGGACATTTTCAATAATGAAAGATTTTGATGAAGAGGATATTTCGACTGCATTAAAATTTTACACAAAACACTTTCAATTCATATACAAATCAAAACAAATATTTAACACATCCCACAGACACGCTTAAAAATTGATTTTTTGTTTCCATTTTGAAATATCCTTCATCCTACCAATGTAAGATTACAGTTTGGAATCCTCTTGATCTTTCAACATTTTCTCGATTAAAAAAATGGCTTTTCAGAATTACTGTCCATTTTGTCACAATTTATCTTATGAAAATTGGTGAAAAATTCTTCAACCTTACGTAATACAACCTATATTTTTTTCTAACTTGTTATCGTTATTAAAACAAGAATAGAATCAATGAAAAGTTTCAATGAAAATTCGTAGCGTTATCCATGTCCCTTCTTGATTATATTGGTAATAGCGATAGCATTTGTTTGCTGAAAGGAGTGTTATTTTTTGTCAACAAAACAAACCGTTGACGCCGAAATGTTGTTACCAAACGCCATATAGGCCGCAAGTGTGGAGACGGTAGCCACAGATGGCGCCACAGGAATTATGGCACTGGCCACAGAATTAAGCACAGCTGCTCGCATTAAAATCCGCACCTCGCTCGTCCTAATTCCTGTAATATATAAAAACAATGCAATTAGCTATGCAAACAAAAAAAGAAAATGAATAAAACAAGTCAGCGAAAGATAGAAAATATCATAGACTTATGACCACAAACGTTATGCAGATGTAGAGCTAAATGTTAAGTCCTCTATGGTAATAAAAATAATCTATGTTTTTTTAATTAATTGAAGATTGTTTCATTAGGTTTGTTGCACACTGACTTTTTTTTTATTAGGGGTGAAGTGTGATAATTTTTATTACCACACTATGGTGTACATATGAAGTATGGGTGTTTAGGAGATCAAGAGGTATTTTGCACACCATTACACCCGAACGGCAAAACAGAAGCTCAGCGCACACAGGCACCGATAAAGCGTTTAGTCTTTACCCTCCTTACTAAGTATTGTTTGCAAGTGCAATATCTGCCAATAAAAAGTTGTTTGTAAATACTCTGATTCATTATATCGAAGTTATGTTTCACCAAATGATTCGAAAACAGTTACATTATTACCAAATATCGCCTCCTCAGATATTGTCGATAGCTTTATATCTTTTACGGATAATATATTTCGGAAGGGTATCTTTCGATTTTGGCATACCTTTAATGACATGTAGAAATGAGTCTTCCCAACCATACATTTTGATCATTTTCATACTATATAGCACCTCCTTCATTTTCCGTATCTGAAGACGAAGATTATGTATTTTAAAAAACAATATAATATTTTTTCTCAATAACAATGACAAATATTTTCATTTCGAAACTCTTATTGAATTTTATAAAAAAACTGTTATTCATGACCTTTTCATAATTGTTTGACTTGCTGATGTAATCACTTAAATAGTTTAAAATCTATTCCAACATTCATTTGTTTTCAATTTTTCATCATTTGCAGCAGACATCATGGTGGTTTATGTCTGGTATTTGAGTTTTGAAATCAGTTGAACTATTGAAGGGTTTCGTTTTGTTTTCTTGAACTCCTGTTAATATTTTGCTATTTACGTTGATATATAAAGTCATAGTCTTTGTCAGATGGTGTTGTAATGATTAAGAAGAAATACGTATTAAGATATTGCATGGAAAAAAGTATGTCGAACAAGCTCTTTTCAACATACTTACTCTTTGGTCTGTAAATACTAATGTTTTTCGCCTGAGGTTTGATATCATGACGTTCAACCTTGCCTAAAACATATAAAGCATATATTCTTTATTTAGAAGAACGTTCTATTTTCATATTATTTAGCAATACTTAACCACTATACCAGGACAGGTCGTATATCCGGGAGAAATCAAACCGACCGCTTTGTTCCAGCAATTTTTATATTCAAACTCAAAATGCTCGATTAATTTCAGGCAAATACCAAGATTAACTTTAGGATGAATTTGAATAAAATCACATGTATTCAAACGTAACAATGTTATATACTATAAATAACCTCAACACAAACTGAAATAAAAAAAATGCCTCGATTAAGTTCGATAGCAAAATAAGCGCTTAAACCTTACCTGCACTTGATAACAGAATATGAATACTCCAAGAGCAATGAAGCACCATGGTCCTATCAGGTAATATGAGTATATTGTTCCTATGGTGATGTAAAAGGGAACAGCTATCAAGAACGCGAGCGTCACACAGTTGATGTGTAGTCTCAAGGCATCTGCCCCAAATATGGTTATCACCTGTAGCAAATTAAATAATACAATGATGAATCCCTATGATACACAATGGAAGGATATAAGGTACGGGTTTCCTTAATGGACATGACACCACTAATTGATTTTGAATTCCGGATGTAGTGAAAGTTGTAGACCTTTGGATTTTGAACACTGCTTTAATCTTATTTTATATACATTATCTAATGCGGGGCAATCTCTGCCAATTGTTTGTAAAACTATATGTTGTTATTGTAAGATGATTTCATATGTATATGAAACATAATAAACATCAAAAGAATTTAGAAAGTGCATTAAACATCTAAGAAATCGACATGCAAACTTTATTCCTATATATAATTGTAAGGATATAGCAATTTTATTGAATCGAGTCAATCAGTCAGTCAATTTCTTCTCCACTTCATGCTCAATAATTGCAATTCACACTCATGCTTATTGCAAATATTTAATACTTATTTCATTGATAACATTTAGCAGACATGCTTTTTTATTACCTTTCATGTTTATTAACTTCAACTTACCTGAGACGACACTTTTCCCGGTAAACTTTGAAGTTTCATGAATTTCTTATATACCAACCCCAATACCCCAGAGCGATACCGTACACCTGTAAGATAAACACAACAGTTTTCGTTATGTCACTGAATGATTAAAGGCAAACACTGTCAGGGCTACGAACCTTATTGTGTATACACGTAAAGGTGTTCAATTTGCTGGCTTTGCGTTGATTAAATTATTTCTGAAATACAATGTATCTGAGTATAGTAGATATGTAATTGTTGAGAGAGTTTCATTGAATGAAAGCATTTTAACTTTCGTAAGAATATATAGTGTAAGTAAAATTTAATATCTGATGGCTAATTCATATATACAGGTAAAAATTCAGAGGACCTTTCGTCCCGCTTTTCAAGTTTGGCTTGTAATCTCCCGGTTGTCACCAGCTGAAGATTACACCTGCCAAACTGCCTTTTGCAGCATTGGTCATGTATAAACTTAGTCAGTTGTCACTAATGTGGAACTTCGAATATTAGAACAAGTAGCTCCAAAGCTAATGTATAGCTAATAGATTAGTTGCGTAAGTCCTTAACACGCAGACTGAGCCTTAAGTTAACAGCAAACTGGCGTGCATGGTGTCAATGAGAAATCGGCAATGCTATCTAAAAGGCTACGAGGAAGTAACTACTTTAAAACAGTAAAACGATATATTGATCGAGTGTGTTTGAAGAATGCGGTGTTCTGATTACTACTTTAGAGTATGTCATATGACTTATACTCATAATCATACTCTCGTAAGTGGTTTTCCAAACTGTCTTTGGTAAGAATATCCATCTTCAATGCTGGTGTTATTTTCCATATCAATTAAACATACGTAGGGAAGTGATGTATCAACCACGTCTAACAAAGTATACAAAGTCCAACTGTTTGGTTTACAGTATAGGTTTACCATAATATGATATCTTTTTAGTGAAAATAGATTACCTAGCCATCGGAAAGGACCGTAGGTCTTACCAGTCGGTATTGTGCTTTGATGACACTTTATGGTTAATCGTTTTCGTACATAGGCTTGATTTTGTTGATAATACAAAGTGCGATTCAAACGTTACACTGACCAAGATTGCTTATATGTTTGCTATAAAAGGGAGAGAGAGGAGAGACAGACTTCACTTCAAATTCTGCAAAGTGTCGTGGCCGAAGGTATCGAGTTAGCGGTCAGGTAGACCAGCGACAATCATATCGTCAATCAGTGGTCATAAAGATCGGCGTCACTGGCATTGTACATTAACCACAAATGCATGTCTGAGGGTTACCAAGTAGTAACATATATTTGTATATATTGGCATCTGTAGACTAATAAATAACTCATTAATTCATAAATCAGGATACTCTCAAACAGAGTGACGAACCAGAATAGAAATGTCACATAATCTACGTAAATACACCAAAATTTATTTTAAGAATATTGTTTGACGGAAGACATGCCGTGCAAGGATTTATCAATTTATCAATATACTTGGATTCAAAAGGCAATATGACTGCTATGCGGATTATAAATAAACACTACTCATCAATTACATTGTGTATTATCGGCTGGTGTTTATCTGGTGGACGGTTTTGGTTTACCTGTATATACTACATTGTATGTTATACGGTCATGTTGATATGATGGATGATTCTGTTTTACCTGTATGAACTACATAGTATATTACACGGTGGTGTTTATATGATGGATGGTTCTGTTTTACCTGTATGAACTACATGGTATATTATACGGTCATGTTGATATGATGGATGATTCTGCTTTACCTGTATGAACTACATAGTATATTACACGGTGGTGTTTATATGATGGACAGTTATGTTTTACCTGTATGTACTCCAAACATGATGAGTAAATTGAACGATGTCGCTCTAAGCAGCTGCCCGACGAAATTACCTCCTAACAGTGCCAGGGCGAACCCGAGATTGGATTCTTCTGATTCCAGGTATCTGATTACCATGTTGGTAATGTAACCCTGAGGACAGAGAATTAACATCAACTTAGTCAACAAGCACACAACGTCTTTTGAAATAAAAATTAGCTATGCTGAATATATACATAATACAGCGTTTACATTTTTGCAACTTCTTGATATTAAAAAGAACAGATATACTCACTGTCATGAAAAAAGTTGCGACTGCATTCACAAGAACAAGGAAAACGGATACATATAAACGTGTTTGTGTAAATTTCAGCCACGTCCTCATAAAGGAGGATTTTTCCTTGCCGTGGTCCTTCACCTCCTTTCTCCATAGTTTTTCTAGTCTGTGAAAGGATATAAAAGGAGAAAAACAGTCATTTACTTATTGTTCTGCAACATAACCGTCACTATACACCAACAACTGTAGAACCGTTGTGACAGTCCAGTAGCGCAGATATTTAATAATGATAATAGTATATAATAATATACAACATTTGATATAGCGCCCTATCTAGCTAACATAAGCTACTCTAAAGCGCTTTACAGTACAT
>JAULCA010054658.1:2051-17562 GCA_032360845.1 Crassadoma gigantea
TAACTATCCATGACACATGTTTATAACCGTCCATAACTATCCAGAAACACATGTTTATAACCGTCCATAACTATCCAGAAAAAACATGTTTATAACCGTCCATAACTATCCAGGAAACATGTTTATAACCGTCTATAACTATCAAGGACGTGATGAGTAGATAAACATAACCGATATTAAGGGGACAGTAAAACATAGGGTTACAAAATCAGTACTAAAAACTTCAATTTCAGATAACAGTGATGCTATAAATTGATAAAACATTGACATTAGCTTTGCTTTTAGCTTTCATATAAATGCACCACAGTGATACTTAAACATTGACTAATATTGTAATCTTACGTATCACTGATTACTTCAAAATGTTTAAAGAGGATGTCAAAATAAAAGGTAACTAGATTGTTATTGTGGTATTGTTATTGGATTTTGTATTTACTTTCCCAAGGGAAAGTTCAATTTTTAATATACCAATCTTAAACTGTTTGTTTTGTATTTGCACGGAAGCACCTCGCCTCTGTTTCGTTGTTCCCGTACCAGTCATTATTGGTCTGGTACACATAGGAGGTGACGAGACCACTACAGACCGCCTTTGTTCTATACTTTCTGTAAATCAATGATTCAGGTACATCGAGCGTTATCAACTTAACTATACTTCACGATTGTTTTTTTTAATTCCGTTGTTTTTAAATATGTACAGAGTAAGGAGTATTTTTGTGTTTAGCTGCGCATATGGCCATTTTTAGGTTTGTCAATTACAATAGAAACGATGAAAATGTTTCTACTTTAAACAGTCACCTTAAGTAGTATTCGTACGGTTAACGATAGAGCTGAGTTTATGTAATCACCGTCCGCCAGCTTAGTGACACAGTTAAGTAAAAACTTAATGTGATGATAAGCGTATATTAATATCTCTTGAGCAGCAGATTGAAGGTGAACTTAATGTTTAAGAAAAAGGCACTATTTTACGTTTTGTGGCGTTAAGCTGACAAAACCTTGTTAATTTTCAGCTGCAACCTTGCGTGTATCGAGAAGGACTGTTAATAAATATTGGAAATATCCTCAATATTGACAAGCAAGTTTGTTGTGTTTAGGTTATCAATTCAGTATCAGTGCTTTCTTGTTTAAGACTTTATGTTTAATTGTGCTAAGTGCATAAACTTGACGATATCTTACGGTTATCATAAACTTGGCGATATCTTACGGTTAACATAAACTTGACGAGATCTTACGGTTATCATAAACTTGACGAGATCTTACGGTTCATTATGATTAAAATGTATGAATGATATACAATATATATCCTGTTTTTACATCCAAATTTAAACCATTTGATAACCAATCGTAAAAAAAACAGAGGGAAGTAGTCTAACATCATTATCAATAAGGAAAGCTGTAGAAACTTGATTCCTATCCATCCGGGGTAGAATTATTGCCAGATTCACCTGCCAAGCCCCAGACAATGGGACAAGTGCATTGTGTGTGGTTTACACACAGGGCTGCTGTATGACCTAACTTATAAACCAATAACTCCCTAGACGTATCACAATGAATCAGTTTTTCGCAAAATCACTTTTGCGGTTTAATGCTGATGAATAGTGTTGTACTTTTCTCGTAAAAACATTTATTCATAAAAAACGACAAACAGGGATACATTTGTAGGATAGACTTGGTGACAGGGTGTGGTAGATCTAGCTGTGACAAAGGCGTGCGTTTACACAGTAAATAGGCGTTATTGAACCGGGGCAAGGTTATATCAGATGGTCGAGGGATAAACCCAACACCTTGGATAGACTTACGAACTCGGGGAAAGTTGAAGACAGGGAGACCTTACAAACTCGGGGAAGGTTGGTGAGGGGGAGACCTTACAAACTCGGGGGAGGTTGGTGAGGGGGAGACCTTACAAACTGGGGGAAGGTTGGAGACGGGGAGACCTTACAAACTCGGGGGAGGTTGGTGAGGGGAGGTCTTACAAACTCGTGGAAAGTTGAATAGGGGGGACCTTACAAACATGAGGAAAGTTGGGTAAAGGAAAAGGCGAATCATACCTGATGGTCGATGGATAAACCGAATACTTAGGCTGAATCTACAACTTGGAAAAGTTGGGAGGAGGGGAAAAACAGACTGTCATACAAACACGTAGATAATATTAACAACAAGCATGGAAATTGGGAGGAAAGGCATTATGTCACAAACAAAGGAAATGAAAGAGAATCCCCAGTGAAATGTATGGGTAGCCAGTGTTAAAGGGCTATCCAATACAAGGTTTAATAGTACAGAACAGTATAGCTTATCTATATTGAATCACATCATCGGGAAATAAAACATCGTGTTCAACTTACACGCTCGAGATTTCCCGGTCACATTTCCTCTGATTATCTGTTTTTTGAACAAAACATAATGATGCAAACGAGTTTTTTTTCTTGATTTAACCAGCAATATAAGAGATTTTACAATAAATAAATGAAAATAAGTGTTGCAGTTTCAGGCCCTGTTTAAACATAAGACCTATTGTTTGGGAGTCACAGAGTACAACACCGCGTCAAACGTTTGGACATCTGTAACAGGATAGGACAAATGCACGGCCAGACCGGGGTCGAACCTGCGACATTCCAAACTCTACACGGACGCTCAACCAATTGAGCTATCTAGTCGCCGATGACCGACCCAGTCCAGTTCTGCTTCATTTCTCTCTCCTTTAACACAGTCTTCGACCCCGAAGACACAGGAGACCCTATACTACCTTCTGTGGGTATATTTCATTGGGCGCCAAATGTAACAGATAGGAAAAATGCACGGCCAGACCGGGGACTGAACCCGAGACCTTCCGAACTCTACACGGACGCTCAACCAAATGAGCTATCTGGTCGCCGATGACCGACCCAGTCCAGTTCCGCTACACATCATTGAAACTCCACCGACAATTTGTTACAGGTTTTGAGATGATTTGATTTTCTTTTAATAGATCTGGTTTGGTTTGTTTGTTTTTTTACGTCCTATCAACAGCTATGGTCATTTTAGGACGTGCCAGGTTTTAGTGGTGGAGGAAAGTCGGATTTTCCGGAGAGAAACCACCGACCTGCGGTCATTACCTTGCGACTGCCCCACGAAGGCCTGGATCCTGAGATCCAGTGGTGGAAGGCTAGTAGTAGCAGAATGTCAGACGCCTGAAGTACTTGGCCACCGAATTAAACTTTCGAATTTATAATGAAACTGATAAATCCTCATTTAAGCTACACTGATTCGATAGTTTCAGCCTAGTTATTGTAGTGTGAGATAGATCACACGTCCTGTTAGGCGCTTAAAGAGTTGTGAAGGTAAACGTGGGGAACCAGAACTTAAATCGAGCATGCTGGATTTGATAAAACCGACTTCATGGCAGAGTTTTTACCGAACAGCATACCATATAGCCATATTTGGATCTATCTTGAACACTTTTTTGTACTAATAGCAGAATTGACAAATGAAGTGTTACTGACAATGCTTTGATGATCCGATAACGATAACTGTAAAGTGCATGTAAGTTGTAAAGAATACTTAAAAATGTGCAAACAAGTGGCTATACCTAAGGGAAAATACGTCCAATATCTCCGTAACTAAGTAAGCGAGATATGATACAACAAGTGTCTTTACCTGTGGTGTGATGTCCGTGTGATCATATAGGCCATTATGTATAGGTTAAACATGACGACAGATTTAATGAACACTGATCTGTTCCTTATCATCATTACTTTAACATCAACAGTTTTGTTATTGAAGTATCTAATCAGCACAAAGACGACGTACTAGATATAGACTTCCAGTTACCTAACCAATCATTTCTAAAACATCCAGTATATTCCCGTGTTTTTCTGTTCCTTTTGTTGACTTTTTCGCATCATAATTTGATTCGAACCGTTCCTGTATGTCGACGTTACGTATGTTGTCATTGAGTCCTAATAATCTATTTATGTCTCCACTTTATTGTCCGTCAGTGAAGAACGCCATGTTAAATCATTTTATGTCCGTTCTCATGTGAAGAATACACTTTTGTTACAATCACATTTTTATATCACATTTATTACGTCAGTTTGTTCTATGGTCGAGTTAGGTACATCGTTATGTAATATGTTCTTTTTTTTATTCTTATATAATAATAAAAATGTCTTCAAAGTACTTTTAATAAGTATTTTTTATATTCAACTGATTAAAAATATCTATTTAGAAGACTTTTGTTCCAGATGACCTCTCGAACATGCCAGTTCTGCCGTAATGAGATCGGGAGCATGCGTAGTCATTACTCAGGACAGCCGAGCACGATCTTTTGTCTCACGAGGGACGTCATGGCGACACAGTGAATAAAATTCAAATACAAAATATATCATGTGTATCGGAATTAAATCTGTTCACGGTTTACTACTGGTTCTATAGTTGCCCGGCCATATGTGCCATGATCTGTGATTTAAACCGAGCATTTATGCCTCTGAATTGGTCGTTAGTAATATAAAATACATAGCGGAGACGAAACCTTTAAGCGTGTGTGACGGGAATAAAAACGAACAAATCTGGAGTCTTCACACGGTCAACAATGTCGAGCCGATGACAGATAAAACATCCCTACGCGTATCCTCCCTTCATTGTTTTACTCTAGTGAACTCTGACCCGAGTAGATGGCTATCTGACAAATCAAATTGTATCGAATTGTAAATCTAATGTAGTTGTTTACAATTTGATGGGAGAATAAATAGTCCTATGTCGAACATTGCATTTGTATTGACATATCAACTTATCTGACATCAGAATAAAGTAATCTACTATATGAAAACACGGCCATTTTACTGCTGATACAAAATGTGTATTTAAAGAACATTTATTATAACTGCATTTTAGGGAAGATCCAAGAGAAACGTATTGGGAATCGTCTGATTAAACCGTATCCATGCGTATATTATATTTTTCGTACAAAATAAAAATCCATTTTAAAGTCCGCAAATGAACGTGTTTCTTACACTATTTTACCACGCTTTGACCATTTGTCAGGAGAAATACAAAAACAGGAACTGAGCAGACATCCACAATGAGAACTACAACAACAGAAGGTGAGGGGATACCACACCGGAAGAGCAAGAAAACCTAAGGAACTGAGGAGACATCCAAATACACGGTATGATAGAACTCGGGAGATCACGGATCAAACGGAAAGAACTAAAGGAAGCGAGGAGGCATCTAAAAACAACAACAACAACTACTACTACTACTACTACTACTACTACAGACGACAACAACTACAGAGACGTCCATGGAAATGGCATAACATGCTTGTCAGTCCGTGTCATCAACAGTCATTATTTTGGTACATGTACCACAGGTAATAGCCCGCCGAATACTTGAATTAGGTTGTACTAGTGTTGCGACTTTGAGGAGATGGGGATAACAGCGCAAACGGAGTCTCAATACAGAACAGACACCTATGTATCTTTCCAAGTTGTATTCTGAATGGAAATCAGCAAAACATGTACTCATAGAAGTCGACTGCTATCTGATCGTACAAAAGTCATGTGATAAGATCACGTGTCCGTATCTGATCTGATCAGTTAAATTGATACCCGATCTGATCGCTTGTATTTTACACGTGATGGTATCTACAATAACTTACACGCGTCCATGGAAACCGACCTAGCAACAGGGCGCGTGCTCGTTATACGCTTTGCACTAAACATGTACAGTAATTTAACAATTCCAGTCAACTGTAAACAATTTAAATAATCACTGTGAGTCGGAACATAGTTTAAACCAAAATCATCTAAAAATCAATTGATTATGCAAATTTAAACTTGGCATTCAATTAGACTGAGTGATGACCGTCCTCGGGGCCCTGATTTTAAGAAGATACATTTCCCAATGTATGTGTACATGTATAATTTAATAGAACCTTTAAATCAAAACTACATATAAATGTTTCTCGGTGAACCAAACATATCTAGACATCAGTTGGAGTGGGTTTTAAACATTGTAAGCGGAGATGTTTTTAACTTTATCCATTTCAGGAAAATCAAAAACACATGCAAGTACGGGTACACTGTTCCAGACAAAATCTGCTTAAAATATTTAGCGATACAAATGTTTTTCCTTCAACAAATAAGCACTTTGCTATTCACCTGATCAGTATTATTAAGCTTCCTATAGTGACACACTGTGATAAACTTGTATTTTGTTAAACGCCTTTGCTGTCTCCCTTCCTGTTTCTGATCTGTTATATCAGGGATCATTTACCAGTGATATGAAATGTTCGGTTGTCATAATAAATAACAAGTCAGCATGGCAGATTTGCGTTTTGTGAAAGCGACCAAGGAGGGCTGCATTTATGTTTGTTTTTACCCCAATTTCTTTTCCAATTCTTCTTCTTCTTCAATTTAGATATTGCCCGATTTTGCTGAAGTTGTTATGTCATTACGAACAGTAGAGAGCCTATAATTAGCCTCGTTAACGTTTGACCGGTAGTTTTGGGGCCGAATTACAACTCAACGTTGTGTGTTAACGTTGTAATATTTCCCAACAGCACCTAAACAGTAATGGCTATGGTGGTATTTTCCAAAAGCCGATATAACCTTGTTCAACTAGGTAGAATATAAACTTGAATGGAAGATAATGACATATAGGAAGTGGTAGGGAGTCATATTGGAATGAAAGATAATGTATATAAAAATATGTATGAAGAATTAAAAATTGGCATACTATTGAAAAGCAGGATATATGACATACATGTATGTAAGATCCCTCAATCAGATCTAGTATGTGTACGGGAAACGGGACCCAGGGGTAAGATCTAGTTATTGTACGGGAACCGGAACCCAGGGATAAGATCTAGTTATTGTACGGGAAACGGAACCAAGGGTAAAGATCTAGTTATTGTACGGGAAACAGGACCCAGGGGTAAAATCTAGTTATTGTACGGGAAACGGAGCCCAGGGGTAAGATCTAGTTATTGTACGGGAACCGGAACCCATGGATAAGATCTAGTAATTGTACGAGAAACGGGACCCAGGGAAAAGATCTAGTTAGTGTACGAGAAACGGGACCCAGGGATAAGATCTAGTTAGTGTACGGGAAACGGGACCCAGAGGTAAGATCTAGTTAGTGTACGAGAAACGGAGCGCAGGGGTAAGATCTAGTTAGTGTACGAGAAACAGAGCCCAGGGGTAAGATCTGAGTATTGTATGGGAAACGGAACCCAGGGATAAGATCTAGTTAGTGTACGGGAAACGGGACCCAGAGGTAAGATCTAGTTAGTGTACGAGAAACGGAGCGCAGGGATAAGATCTAGTTAGTGTACGAGAAACGGAGCCCAGGGGTAAGATCTAGTTAGTGTACGAGAAACGGAACCCAGGGATAAGATCTAGTTCGTGTACGAGAAACGTAGCCCAGGGATAAGATCTAGTTAGTGTACGAGAAACAGAGCCCAGGGGTAAGATCTGAGTATTGTATGGGAAACGGAACCCAGGGATAAGATCTAGTTAGTGTACGGGAAACGGGACCCAGAGGTAAGATCTAGTTAGTGTACGAGAAACGGAGCGCAGGGATAAGATCTAGTTATTGTACGAGAAACAGGACCCAGGGGTAGGATCTAGTTATTGTACGAGAAACGGAACCCAGGGATAAGATCTAGTTAGTGTACGAGAAACAGGACCCAGGGATAAGATCTAGTTATTGTACGAGAAACGTAGCCCAGGGGTAGGATCTTGTTATTGTACGAGAAACAGGACCCAGGGGTAGGATCTAGTTATTGTACGAGAAACGGGACCCAGGGATAAGATCTAAGTATTGTACGGGAAACGCAGCCCAGGGGTAAGATCTAAGTATTTTACGGGAAACGGGACCCAGGGGTAAGATCTAGTTATTGTACGAGAAACGGAGCCCAGGGGTAAGATCTAGTTATTGTACGGGAACCGGAGCCCAGGGGTAAGATCTGAGTATTGTATGGGAAACGGGACCCAAGGATAACCATCCTTACCAGCTCAAATCTAACCCTAAATATAAACACATATATGTATTGACATTCTGAGCCAAACATTTACAGATTTACTTTTATTATTTAAAAAGTATGGATATTGTGAACAGATCAAACGATACTTAAATAACATCGTTATATAGGCAATGAATTACTCACTCTGGTGCGCTCTAGTAAAGAGTTATAGAAAACTCCCTTCGGTGTGAATATTTTTATCTTATTGAAAACAGAATGTTATTGAAAGTGCAGTAATTTACGTCAGTGAAATGTTTAGACCAGTACGAGCTGCAGTTTTACGAGTGATAAATCGGAATAAAATGTGTTTTTAATTGTGAATCCATCATGTTTAGGTATACAGATGTTTGTGTGAACCATTGATACGTTAATAGATATAACAGAGCACTGACGATCGTGATCTATTGGTGTTTTGGAACATAACACCGGCTTTTATAACAAAACTACTGGACTGTTATCATCTGTTATGTGTATAAATAACAGTTAACATGTCAATTAGGACAACCTCAAATAAAAAACTAACAAACAAATCTTATTTCGTTTTCAATTAAATATAAGGACGTCCTCCTTTCTATTACAGGAATTTTGTGTGAAATATACAGATATTTCCCCCAGAATATTTATTTTGTTATGGGGTGAATTACTAGGAAGTGGTCGTATGTATTCGGGTATTTCCCTAAAAACAGAACGGCTTTACAAGCAAGTAGTCTAAATATGAATGACATAGGAGTTTATGGTTGGGGGTACAGTAGACAACGCCCCTTGTGTCAATATTGTCGTTGCGTCATGTTCTCGCGAGATCTGAGGGGTTTGATGATCTGCTCCTTCCTCCACCATATTTGATGTCACTATTTTCAAAGAAACTTTGGTTTTTATATAAAGGCAGGACTATATCCATCTGCCAATCAAAATTGTTATACCACGCCCCATAACACACACACACTGTCAGAAAACAGCGGGATACTGACACCCTTCCAATTACCACTTACGACAATGCAAACAGCCGCTTACATCATTGTGGACAGACAATCAATTAACGCTGACAGATTTACACTGCTGACCATTTTAACGAACTTTGTGCCGGCAACCAATACCCGTTGTCTAGGTAACAATAGGACGCTAAAGGCCGATAATTAAATTCTTTGTTTACTATTTAGTTGGCGTAAATAAACGAAATTGGCTGTAAATTAATACAAGGTCGATAACTGCGCAATCCATCAGGTGTTATAAAATCCTCTGTCCTCAAATAAAAGTCTGTGCTTCCTGTCTGTGATAGTATTTCACGTGTGGTTACAGCGCTGTCGATACTCGCTCTAAGGACTTGGTCAGGTACGACTATAGCCCAGTGTTGACCCTTTCCTCAGTTTGACTTTTGAGCCAATATTCAATAGGTATCCAGTTTGACATCCATTATTCATTGCTCTGCAATACAAACAATGAAAGATGACACGACCAATAAACCGGGGAATGGCCCGGGGTCCTCATCGTCATCCATTGGTCGTTAAAATCAAATGAATTTCTAATCCATAATCGCTGCATTAGTTACACAAACAATATAGATCGTGTCACTTTGGGAACATTACATTCTGTACAGTGAGAACGTGTGTTTCCTTATTGCAACCAACAGCATTAACTGCTGGGACTCGGACTTTAAGTAATACCATCATCGAAATCGGGATACCAACGATTTATTTACGATATAGGCAATTAACTCAAAATAGCGTTTTAATAGATAGAAACTACTAAGACATTTAGCTGATATTCATCTTCCTGTTGAAAAATTCGTTTTTGTTTCAGTTTAAAGTTGTTACTGAAAACGCTAGTCCAAAGGTAGACTTAATATTAAATTTACCTGAATCTATTATTTAAATTGCATGTAGCCTTCCATCGTAAATCTAATCTCCCTCTTGCTTAAAACAGCATCTGTCGCCAGTTGCCAGTAGCTCAAGCTGTACTTCTCCTCTTTTCACTAAGTAGATCTTACCTTCCGTTAGTTCTGTAAAAGCTGTACTTTTCCCCTTCTCACTAAGTAGGTCTTATATTTACCTTCCGTTAGCTCAATACAACTACAGCATTTCTCTTGCATAATTGTTTACTTCTCCAATTGTTTTTGTTTTTCTTATTTTATTTATTCTTTTTTTTTTAATTTGAAAATCTCCCTTTTTTGTCAAATCATACTCCCAACCCTTAATATAAATCGATTGCTTGTTTTCATATATTATCCAGCGAAAAAGTTTAGGGGAAAGAATTGGCCTTCATGCCAATACCAACGCATTCCATTAACTGGAATTTCGCGGAAACGTCTGTGATATTATCGTTTGTACATGTATTGATCACTTTATAAGACATAGTTAAATTTATGATTGAGTCATCTGAAATTTGTCACCAAATTCCATTGTAGGTTCACATACCCGTTATAACACCGCTATAAATCTCCCGGCCGACTCGGACTGGTGTGACTGTATTGACAGGGACAAAAAGACCAGACAGCTTGACATGACAATCACACCCAATTCAAAATTATACTGAGACTTAACATGTCGATAAAGCGTGCTTTTGCTGAAAACCTAATAGGATGCCATGAAAACTCTGTATTCTTGTATGAAAACCAGTTGCGTGTTACTTAATAAACAGCGTCATGTTTTATATTGGTGTAAGCCAACCATGCTTTGCACATCTGATGTTTAAGAATAATTGATTTGTGATATGATGACCACCATCGACATATCTGACCACTTACAACTGACCATTACACTTGTCCAATTAGCCAAGGACGTGTGCAAATATCTCCCCCATCTAACCCCTTTTAAACAGAATGCTTTATTGCGATGTGTATCTCGACTACAATGCACATTATGAGTCAATGGTTGGTCAGCCCCAGTCCTTGACCACTGTACAATGGCGACACCGTTACGTGTCTTGGTCGTCTCACCTCGGCCTTTTACTGGACCAACCATCCGGACAATTCTAGATTAATTGTGTCATTATAAAGTCACTTTGCCCTGTTGTGCCTGACTACTTGTCCACGAGCTCACGCGCTCTCAAGTTCGAGTTACGTCCAATAAAGTTCCACGTGAACACACAGTGCGGAGAGCAGTCCAATGTCAGGTGTGCGTCATCGTTTTATATGTGTAAGGAGTTAGGTTTCACTAAAAATAAGTTTGTTTGTCGAATTAAAACATTTGTGCTGTATCGTTTTTGTAAAACAAATTAGTTTTGTGTTATATGCACACATTATTTATACTCGGTTTAAAACAACAGCTACGGTCGTATGAAGACCTGAGTCTAGGGTGACACGGCCGAGTAGTGAAGAAAGTGCAATGGAAGATCATTTTTGTTTTTCGTGAACGTTCTATTAGTAAAAATCTCCGGAAAGAAACCCCTATTCTGAAGGGACTCACACTAGTCGCCTCTAACGATCATGCAGTGGGATACAGTGGACCTATTTTCCCCGCTCGGGGTTATCTATGTACTTCAGATACAACATACCTCCGAACTAATCCTACAATCCTACATTTGCGCCGTCATATGTAATATGAATGAATTATATTGGATTTATGTTTTAATAATCCCTATAATTGACACCGAATGAAAACAAAAAAAATAGCATTAATGTACTTATTTAGAATTCTTTAAGAAAAATGAATGCATATATATTTGTAGTGAAACGTGCTTTAGCTATAACTATATCGAAACCATTCGATAAATTTCGTCAAACGCCTGTTTTTGATTACTCTGTCGTCATAAAAAAATAAATGATATCTATGTATATTCTTCTTAGAGAGCGTATTTCATATAGTAACCGTCTATTTTAGAGTGGTAATTTCGAAATCCGTGATTTCTGTGGTTCCCTTCAAAACTATACCATATACCAGACACTAGAAACACTTACGTCTAAGTCGTAAGATGCTTTACATCCGGTTCAAGCTTCTCTGATTTCACGAGTGATGCATGTAAAAATCAAATTTTTGAAACCTAGTTGATTCTTTAAAACCAACGATGACGTTTCGTATTTTTCGATAAAGAAATGTTGTAAACCCCATATTGAGCTTACAGTAAGTATAGGTCGGCTCGGGGGTGTAATTAGTTCCGGGTGATCGCTCCGTTACCGACCTGGACAGTCACTTAGACTGTATTACGGTACCTATATTAATTAGAGTATCGGGACATCTTCACTTAACCCAGTGTACCGTACAGACTAATGATGTCTAGACCTACCTCAATTAACATACAGGAACGGACACCCGTCTCGGTCGGACGCTCACCAACAATGTCAGCCGAACCAAAGTGGATGCTCTAGTTGTCTCCTTTGCTTTCAAGTCAATTGAAAATAAATTTGATCTAATTATTCTAAACACAGACAAATGAAAACAGCATAGGTCAACTATTTACGATAGTGGGACAGAAGGAGACTAGCTAGATGAGTGGTGACCCCCTGCCTGGTACATACATGATTGTAACGGTTTCTACTCAACGTTTATAATGGAATTGCAATCACGTTTCATTTTAGACCTTATTCGTCAAATCGAAACTCATCAGAATTTTCACATAAGTAGCAACTCAAAGTTAATATCAAACGTACGTCAATCAAATATAGAACAGAATCCAAAGCCGTCCTTAAAGTAAATAGTTTATTATCGTGATAAATACGTATGCGTCCGAACCTTCAATCCTTCGATATTCTGCGATCATGTTTTCACCAAAATTTCCTAAAATGCTGATTAAGCGGCCAATGAAGAAAATGTTTCAAAGCGCTTTCAAACAGGGATCCTGTCACGTCAACCGACAACTCTAGTTCTTTATAAGCCAAATATATATAGCATTCTCTACACTTATAGACAGGATAGTGACATCACAGTATACATAAAATACTGTACAATGTAGTTATATAACAATACTTAATTAACAGTTACAGTCCAATTGGGGTTTCCATGTTGGTAAACATTGAGGAAAATGGTAAAAAGATATAATTTTTAAAGAAAATTCTCAGGATGGGGGGTTTCCTGAAGCCCACCAAAAAAACCTTTGGATCCGCCACTGAATAACATTTGTTACAAACCTGTTTCTGCGCATAACGTTACGACGTCTTCCAATTTCTATATCTAATGTATGAGACAAAATCTTAAAATTAGTTAACATTGTTAATTGTTTCAATAGGTTTACTTAAATAAAATTGAATACAATGACTATCTATTAAGTGTTGATATAAAAACACTTCAGGAGAAGCCGTTCCTTTTGACAATATTTTTGTTTGTAAGTATCTATCAGTCTCTGTTCTATTATTTTAAAAGGGACATTAAATGGTTATGGCGAGTCAAACGTGTAATTAAAGTAACTGGGATCATGTTTTCACGAGAAATACCTAAAATGCTTAAGTGGCCAATGAAGAAAATGCCTCGTCACCGTTCCTGACAATTGTTTAAAATCAAAGGCAGCCGACAAAGATCGGACACTCATTACAGGAACAAGTGCGTTTGTTTCAGAACAAGTTTTTCGGCGTTCATTAAATATTTGACAAGTACAGACACTGGTATGGCCAGTATTTGACCAGCACAGACACTGGTAGGGACACTTTAACCTAACATAAGTGATAAGTGCTTCCAGGCATTCCCAGAGAATAGGGTGGCGCTTTAAACAGGGATCCTGTCACGTCCACTGAACCGAGCGACACCTAGTGTGTAAACGTTTAGCCGAGTCAGATTCCGAACACGTGACTCACTGCGGCACCGGTCAGCTCAACCACTCGAGCCGGGCCGTTTGATGTCAAACCTTACTCACTTAACAACACAATCACACGAATGATATAGACGTTGTTTTTGTTCAATAACTAATTCGTTTTAACGTTTATTCTACTCAATTTTCAATATTTGCTCTGTACACGGTAAAGAATGACATGTTAAGACTTCGAAGCAAATTGTTAATTTTAATGAAGCTCTCCGACAGGCCACCAACATATACTAGCTTGTATTTCCTCTCTCGCAAAATCACACTTATACCCAGATCAGAACAAAATGTATACCAGCGTATCTGTCAGATTTCGGGTCTAATGTTAAGATGTATGTTTCAAAGTAGAACTTCATAACAAACGACGGCCGTTGTGTTGTCATTTAACTTTGTATTCAGAATAAATGTTTTAGTGAAAAGGATATTAGTATTCTATTTTGTAACCAAAGTGTTTTGTCCTTCACTTCTTTTTATCTTCACTGGTCGCAAAATCTATCGGTCTAGTGTCATCTTCAATAAGACCCCTTCATCGAGGAGTAAGCCCTACCATCAGATTTGGTGTGTTTTCACAACAACAACAAAAAAATGATTCAAATTCCTTTTTTCCGTTATAAACTTTTAATATCATCTTGGAAATGTCTACACTTACATAAAATAGCAGAGTAAGATGTTAAGTGCGAAAACCTTTGTGTTTCCACTAGACTGGGATATTGGTGAAGGACGTACAGTTGACTTCCACGTTGTACGGATTCCAGGTGATGGCAGCATAGACTCATGCAAAGGTGCTGACAGCGTTTTTAGGAATGGTTAACGTCAGGTACGATATATTGTTATACTACCTAAACGCGAAACTTTCTTCTACCGCTTGCAATCCCTGTGACGTCACAGTTCCCGAAAATAGCAAAATGTAAGGTCATGCAAAATTACAAAATAAATCAATGACATTGGATACTCCTGAAGGTACCGTCGTGTAAAAACAAAAACTGGCGTTGTTGTTTTTTAATTAGAAATGTTTAAAAGAAAAGTAAATGTATGTGTTTCGCTACAGCTCTAAAACAAAATTAAATGAATGTCTTCAAACTGTTTTGTTATAAAACATATAATGACATCTATGTATATTGCCGTCCTTAAATGACCTTAGCTGTTAATAGGACGTTAGACAAAATAAAACTAAACCAATCTTCTTAGAGGACATGGCATATTGTAAGGAAACCGATGAGTTTAGAGTGGTGTATGAATTGTAGTTTCCGGATCCAAGATCCATTGTTTTCCTTGAAATATGTACTATATCACACTAATGTCTTATTCGTAAGATGCCATTAATCAATTTTTTAAACGAAGTTTTTATTGAATACACTTAACCTTGCTGTAACTGCTCTGTCATTACAATGGGTCGTCGGAGCCATCCCACCTAGTGTACCGTCAGAGCCATCCCACCTAGTGTACCGTCACAGCCATCCACCTTGTGTACCGTCAGAGCCATCCAACCCAGTGTACCGTCGGAGCCATCCCACCTACAGTGTACCGTCAGAGCCATCCACCTACAGTGTACCGTCAGAGCCATCCCACCTACAGTGTACCGTCAGAGCAATCCCACCTAAAGTGTACCGTCAGAGCCATCCACCTACAGTGTACCGTCAGAGCCATCCCACCTAGTGTACCGTCAGAGCCATCCAACCTAGTGTACCGTCACAGCCATCCACCTAGTGTACCGTCAGAGCCATCCAACCCAGTGTACCGTCGGAGCCATCCCACCTACACTGTACCGTCAGAGCCATCCACCTACAG
>JAULCA010054769.1:3969-17561 GCA_032360845.1 Crassadoma gigantea
TTACATGTTCTACAAAGTAACCGATCGGTTACACTTTCTTCGTGAAATGTCAGTTCAAAAGTACTATGTGTAACACCCTTCTGGGCAGTACAGACAGAGACCTGAAATTTATTAAGTCCTGAAAACTCACGTACATTATTTTAAAATTCCTCGACTTTTATATATGTATATATTTATCTTTATAATTGTTGTCACTTTAAAAAAAATGCAGTTATTATAAAATGTAAGATGCGCGTAAACAAGTAAATATGCAATTTGTTAGCAACAACAAAAACAAATCTCTGTTGGTAAACAGGAAGGTGTTGTGTGTGCCGTTGTATGATAAACACGGTATGTATGTACTACAGAGCATTGTCAAGGCTACCTAAACCATTTATAACGCACGAGGTGTAAAACGGGCGTCTCTGTATGTATCACGTATGATTCATGCCTCTGTAAGATTACATTTGTCAATATTTTCTTTCCGGATATTTTTGTTTTGCTAGTGATTCAATCGCAAGTCTATTTATGTGGCGAAAACTTCATTACTCTATATCTTCATGAATTTTGATAGAATTTTTAAGAAATTTTGACTTGGTTCAATATATTTTTCTCAATAAAAATTTAATGAATTTTATAGTATTTAATTAAAAAAACACCATACAGGACAATTTCATTACCTTCTTTGGCCGGTGTGGTATTTGACCTATATACATACGATATGTATTGCGCAAGCAAGTTAAACCCATATGAAGTGTTTTACAAAATAACATAAGGTCTTAGCCCCTTATACCTTACAGATCTCGTAAAGAAGTTGTTCAAAGTTTTTAACTTATTTGCCGCCCCCCTCCCCCCTCCCGTGACCCTGAAAATGCAATCTTATTTTTTAATCAGATTGCTGAAAATGTTTCGATATGTAACGATTCTAATTCTCATCATCTTCGTGGACTATGACCTTGAAAATAGGTTATTCTAATTCTAAATGTCATTAAATTTAACTAGAAGAATTCGTTTTAAAGGTGTAAATTGTTGACGGCGGGCGAACGACGGAAGGACGGACGACGAACGGTGAAGAAGGCTATAGCTACGCCGTCGAGTATGGCCTGTCATAGGCACATTGTACAAGTTGTTTAATGTCGTTGAACGGCCATCGGACATTTACCTAGCTTGTGTACACACACATATTTATATATACCGGTCTTGACCGATAATACATTCCTTACTTGACTATAATGAGTTGGATTTTGTACTTGACACTACTTAATATACATATATTCCGCAATTTATTCGTACAAAAATGTATGAGTAAATGGCTGATGATATTTTAGAGCTATAGCTTAGGTGAGAAAATGGTTATATGATTTTCATAAAGGGGATCGCAGTGTCAATTTAAAAAGATTTAAAGAGAATTTAAACACACGTGTTATGTACCCCTGCATGATGGGTCGCTTCCTCGGTACCCAAGGGTTACGATTACGTTCGCTCCTAACAACCTGATGGGTCGAAGCCTTGTTGTGGTCGGGAATTTGTGCGAGCGTTAAGATAGAGGTATGCTGGATACCACGGGATAAGATTACCATCTAAGTCCATGTGGACACTAAACTACTAGGTAGAAGAATATTTTTGACATGAATTTCTCTACCATGAGCAGTTAATCGATGCCAGACCGATATAAAGAAAAAGTCGATATTCGGACTACCATGAGCCATGACCTCGGCTCATGGCAAGAGTAAATATGTATACCAGCTCATTGGCAACAATACACGTCGGTCAACTGCGACAGTTGTGATCTTATTCAATCCGACCTTTCCTTATATTTCGGTTGTTGATCATTATACACCTACTTCGTAACGCGACAATATCTATACTGTCTCGCGTTCATATTCTCTCTTTTCGAGAGTCCCCTATAGTTAACCGTCTTTTAACCACAATTAATCAAGAGTGTTTCAAAATGTATTCGGACTTGATTCTTAGTTTCATCTAAAAAAAATATCAATAAAGAGTGTTTACACGTAAGATGGCTCTAATACATACGTCACAGCAGCGGATGCTGATGCTGCGCAAAATAAAATCGATCGTGTGCGGGGGTGGGCTCTATACATCGTAAATCAGATTCCAAATATAAAGGCAACAGCTAGCATGATGAAATATTGCGTCTGATCTTTGTATCGTTCTACGTGGGATTTGAATTAATTTTACGCTTGATTTGACATTTTTATAAATAAGGTAGTTATATATATGTACCTACGATATATAGTACTTTGGAAAATCGGTCAGGTATCCTCTCGCAAGGCCCCTTACCATTCAATATTATTATGTGCCTACGATCTCCGTACATATGTGTCTGGTAATATCTTCTCTGCAAAAACTGATGGACTACAATGGAAATAGTGTCAAGCAGAAGAAATACAATGACTGTATATATTGTAAAAATGCAATATAATATATAATATTTTCATTTTATCTATCACATATCCACTGACCGTATTTTTTTATCAATCTATAATCAAGTCAGAACCTGAAAATAGTTCTTGAATGTGACAATATTATATCTGTACTCACTTTGTTGTGTAACAGATGGTGAAAAAACAAATTATGTTTTGTATTTTATAAGTAGTAAGACTTACGGAATAAACTAATTGAATTGAATTGAACTCTTGTGACACACTTTGTCACGATGTGTGTCACGAGCGAATAACTATAGTTGAGCGGTGATAAGGATATGATGACATATGCTTATGTAATAGTAACAAATGGGTATAATTACAGTAATTAAGGTCTGAGGGAGAGGAAATGTTGAGTAACTCAGTGTGAGGTATGCAGTTTAATTAGTGTCTGAGCAAGACTAATTAGTGTCTAAGACAGAGTGATTAGTATGACCTTTTTTTCATTATCAATTTATCAAGATTTTCTTAAAGATAAGATATATTTTATCAAAGTGTCACACACTTCAATTTATAAAACACTTATTTGTATATACATAAAATATGTCAAACGTCCACAGTTAGGAAATTATAAGTCGTCAAAATTCTTAATTAAACGATAAAAAAATGACGAAAAATGTACATACAGTGCAATAAATTCAATATTATGCAATTTGTATTCATTTATTAAGCTGTATATACCATAATACATACTGATAAATTAGTTCATAACTTATACATAGAACAGTTTATAAGTCCCCCAGGAGTTGTATAGTACTAATATACATGGGTGGGATTGTACATTATTAAATTATGAATTAATATTATATATCAAGTGTAATGTGAGTTTTAAGTAAATACAGTGCAACAATATATGTGATATATATTGGGTGGTTGGGTAGCTCAGTGGATAGCGCATTTGCCTTTCACCAATCGATTCCCCGATCGGACGTGAAAAGGTATCCAGAGATTTTTTTTTCGGGGTTTTAGGAACCCCCCACTGAGCAATTTCTTCAAAATCGTGCATTTTCCTCAAGTTTTACCCACATGGACCCCCCAGGAAATCTGGAAACCCCCTCAGATATGTCTCTGGATCCGCCACTAGATATCTCTAAATCAAAAACAAAAACCAATTTTCACATGTTTATTCCTTTCTCAACTTATTATTTTTTCACTTTCAGTTCTTGGCAATGGAGTTAGGTTTGAACACAATTGTACTTGTGGTAAAGAATGGTTTCTGTTGATACCGATCAGTCTCTATGTATTTCAACTTCGGAACGGTAAACGAATTATGGATATTTCTTTCAAACTTTGCATTGAAAATCAAATGTTTTTCTAAAAATAAACGTGTAAGCAAACAGTCAGGACAAAACGTTGCCTGTGCAGAATTGACAACGTCAATTAAAAATATTTTTGTACGCATTTTTTTCTGAAATTTTTAAAATAACATTTCTTTAGCGATTGGTATAAATTATTTATTGAACCAGATATCAAAGTTTCAGAATCCTACCCGTTTGATCCTTATTGCATTAATTAGCAGCGATACTCGTTGTTGAATATATATTTGTAATATATGGACCTATTTGCTAGTTTTTACTCATTTTCAAAAGGGAATCTATCAAAGTCAAACCACATTTTCGTAATGAAAATAATATTGATAATAGAAATAATATATACTTATATATAATTCCCAACATTTTGTATCTTATAACGACTATTGTGTTCGCGCCGGATTTTACAGTAAAACCTAGAATGCAACTGAAATCCTGCAAAAACCCACATTTACTATAATATCTAGAACGAATATTCATACCCTGCCTACTCTCCGCTACGGCAGTGACCATCTATCAGAAATCGACCGTCCGTCGTCCAGAGCTATGTTATCGCAGCTATATAATATCGAGATAAATGATTTGGAACATTGTTATGGTACTTTCCGTGTTTTTAGGCTATGAACTATAGGTTTAGAGTTGTGGAGTCGTCACGTAAAATCATTTGCTTATGAGAAAAAAAGACATATAACAGTTATATATGACTGCACCTTGACCCAGGGTGTTTTGACATTGTACATGTACCTCTCATTTCTCAAATAGTCGCCAAGAATGAGGACCAAATACCAGGTCAGATAAAAATTACCCATTTTGAAAACATCGGAAATCGGTCACTCTGGTAATAAATAAAGATTTGTCCATGTCAGCTTGACCGCAATAATCCGGGATGACAAAATCATTTCAGTAGCCATCTCATCTGAATTCTTTAAAATATATAACTAGACATATGTGTTGCCTTGTATGCGGTTAATTATGAAACAAACAAATTGTACTTAATATGAGTTTTGTTGTTGACATAAACATTCCAAATTTCAATGAAATTTTAAACATTAACAATGACATTGAAAAAACTCGGTCCAGTCAGGTCGGGTTTAGGTTGATCGACACCGGTTGGATCTGGTTCTCTGTGGTAAACGCTATTCACAACCCTTTGAACGGTTTAATCCTCTAGAGAAAATAAACCCCAATATGAAATATATCAGAATTAAGAAAAATGGTACTATCCGAAAAATAAACATTGCTCAGTATCAATATGGATTTATAAATCCTTATGGTAGATTAGTAATAATGTTACAAATGAGAAAATTTAAAAGAAGACGCATTTTAGTCATTTGGCCTCGTGCCAAACATGCTTCCGCGTAAGGATACATATCGTGCGACAAAGCTGGGCCTAGCATTCGGCAACAACAACACTGGGGACGGATAGGACAAGGATTGTTTAGATCGACTAGATGGTATAAATTCGCTCGAGAAGTACGATTTACCACAATCATCATTACTTCTGAACTGATCAGTTCTGTAAAACAATTTTATTTAGTAGCGCTTCTTGTAACTGAAAGCGTTTCTTGTTGACCGGAAGTGTTATTTGTAAACATTTCGTCATCATTGATATTAAGATTTTCTCAACCCGTATCATGTTTTGACAAAAGCACAGGGGTAATACTGGTTACCCCAGGATTTTCTGAAATCCGAAGGAAGATCTTCAACGACGCAATCAAGTAGATCAAACCATTTAATCAAGAATCATGGAAGTTGTAAGTATAAATGATTTTGTTGAGTTTAATATTCTAGTCACTGGGATTAATTTTAATTTTGTTCAAGCCTTCTAATGGGTTATGGCAATGATTATTATGTGTTATGTAACATCAAATGCAGCCTTTAGACTTCTTCTTTTACAAAAAGATGTATGTTCTATTTTCACTAAGTTTAAAATTATTAGTATGATGATATTTTATTTCTCGTGCTACGAGTAGTAAATTTAAATGATTAATTTTGGGGAAAACACATAACAATATGTTGTTCAGGTTTGGCGTTAGCGGGGCATACACTTGTTATTGTCTATTATCAAGGTTTTAAAAGTCTTAAGTGTTCACTCTGTAATGCCAATTGATGTTAATGACGTCAATGAGACTGAAGATGATGAAATCTTGAAAACTTGATGACCTTAGAAATTTCATTGTTTTCTTTCCTTGCAGTCCCCAGTTTTGAAGTCTTTCCTGGCTGGCACAGTCAGTGGATCCTGTTCTACATTGCTCTTCCAACCATTGGACCTTGTGAAAACCCGCATTCAGACTTCAGTCTCTTTTGGGTATGTAATTGTCACTTTTTCTAGCCAAATTGCAGAAATTGCCAGTTTTCTGATGTTCAATTGAAATTATAATTGTAGTTCATTAACTGGTATATAAGCGGCTTTATTTTTATCAAATTAAAAGATTTATTGAAATTTATACAAATATGCATTTGTATCAGATAAACAAGTACTTCAAAAATTATTAATGTCTTGCATTACAGCTCTCCAACGATGGTAACAGTGGCACATGCAGTTATCCGTCAAGATAAACTCCTAGGGCTGTGGAAAGGTTTGGTGCCAGTAAGTGTCCCTTCGATTTAAAGTTAGAAATTACCAACTGCATAATATTTGCTGTTTAGTTAATCATAAATCTATATTTCAAACTGTCAATATTAATTCATGTTTTGTAATGCACTCACATTTTGTCAATTTCATAATCTGATATTCATATTCATTTCTTAATTATTTTTTCAGTCATTTTCAAGAGCTGTTCCTGGTATTGGCATCTACTTCTCCTCTATTCATTACCTGCGAAGTAAATATGGGTCAGAGAGGCCCAGTCTAAAAGAGTCTGCAATGACAGGGATGTGTGCAAGAGCAATGTCTGGCATTGTGGTCATCCCCTTCACAGTGCTCAAAACGAGATATGAGGTATATAATATAATCTGATCTAATTTTAAAATATTTGCTGTGACACATTATAACCTTAAGCTTGATTCAATTAAATTTAATACATTAAATAAGAATTAAGTAGCAAATTAATTTCAATACAGACTTTGGATTTCAGAGCGGACTCTTCAACTACCACAATGGTGTGGCCAGAGCCTTGGTTTTAACCTACAGACAAGAGGGATGCCGAGGTAGGTTGTTAATGAATTAAAGTCTATTAAATTGACCTTACAAATATAAGATTTGTTGTTCGAACATAATTTCTTTTAAAACAATAATCCATTCCATTGTGCTTCAGTAAATTTGTCGTTTTAATGGTGTAACAGTTGGAAAAAAATGGTCATGTTTGCTGATGAGATTGTCCTTGTTTGTTTGTTGACAGCCTTGATCTCGGGCCTTTCTCCAACATTGATGAGAGATGTTCCATTTTCTGGATTATACTTGATGTTCTACACACACTTCAAACAGATTGTGAATGACAGTAAGTATTTTGCCAGATTTCTGACTTTTTTTAGTTTTAAGTATTAGATTTTAAGATATATGTAGTTTGCAGTGTTTTTTCCAGAGCAAGGGATAATATGTCCCTACATAACCACACCTATAGCTAAGATTCTGGTAGTAACAGATCATTTCTCTTTTTTCAATTCTGGAGAAAGCACTGTATTTGGTGTATTAAAAGAAGATATTTTCATCTTTTTAGTTTCAGATCACCAAGTATTGGATTCATCTTTTTTGAAATTCCAGTCTTTTTGAGAATATTCAGAAAACAGTTTTCAATTGTTAAGAACTGTTATTTGTTCATAAATTTTGATTTTTGTTGAAAACATGGTTGTACATGTAGTATTATTTAAGTCTACTAGGCTTTAATGAATCTTGTGAATATTCTCAAAATGTGAAGAACTTCATGAAAGGAGGGTCAGCATTATGAACATTTTAGGTCAAACAAAACTTGTTACATTTCAGGTTTCCTCACCATGTTAATATGAAATTGGGGAACTTACTAGATTTACCATTATCAAATTTGGATCATTTTAAAAGACCTTCCCAACACTAAAACACTTAAAAAGGGTAGGTAGGAAAACCTGGAAAAAATTAGTTTGTTTGGCCTAAGAACTTGTTATTTCAACAAATCGTGGAGTGTGACACTTCAACATCAGATCTAATGCAGACTTTTTTTGTATATATTATTATAGATATGTCCTGTCCATCATAGCTCACCAAGAACAAAGAGGTAAACAATCAGTTGTTGTCGACACAGGTAAATCATTGAAGGTCACACAGGTAAATTATGTAAGGGTTATTAAATTAATTGTGATACTTTTTTTTTTACTGAATTTAGCATGTAATGTCTTAAAATAAACAATTTAGAAATATACAGACTTTCTGATTTATTTTAATATATGGTGTCTTATGAAAAGTAAGCCATGAATTAACATAGATGTTTGTTTGGAACTTTTGTGAAACCTTGTCCAGGTGAACAGGTTTTTATGGTGGTTCAAAAGTATTTTTCAATATGACAAGAAAAAGTGTTTTCTTATATTTTATGTGCATGTAAAATGTAATTTGTAGACTTTTAATGACAACAATTGCTTTTTAGATGGAACTTCATCTAGATTTTAAAATGTTTTTTTTTCACCACTGAGGATAAAACCATCTGGCACTAATATGTTTTCTTCTGACACTAGTTTTTAGTTATAGTGCATGATACATTGCAGTATCCAAGGCCAAACAAAAAAATATATTTGGTGTTTCCAGGAAATATTATCTACCCTCATTTTTCTGCGCCTACCCTAAACCTTTAACGCCAATTTTTAAAAAGAAGCACTGTGAAATTGAAGATCACTCCTTTATAAACCATATAAAATAATTTGTTAAAATATGCAACAGGAAACATATTTTTTGTCTGGCCTAAGAAAGTTGTTTTAGAATTGTTTATAAACAAATAAATTCTAAATGTTTTTTTGTTGTTGTGTATTAACAGATGTTGCTGATGACTCCAGGCGTCCTGCCCTCCATTTCATATGTGGACTGAATGCAGGAATCTTGGCTTCACTTGTTACGCAACCTTGTGATGTGATAAAGACACTTATGCAGCTGGACCCCAAAAAGCATGCCAAAGTATTTGAAACAGCTAGATATGTGTTCGAGGTAAGAAAAGAGCATTTATCTACAGGCAACTGTTTGGCCCTTGGTTCATTATCATTACATATATCAAGACACACATGTTGCTAATCTTAACATCCAGCAAATATAAAATCTCTCAATCAACTTTAACCGATTGAGATACTCAGAAAATGACACTGCTAAATTAAATTGCCTTAAACAGTGTAAATAATGTTAAGTGCATTGTGAGAAAAAAAAATAGTCCTGTCCCTTTGTTACATAGATGTTATGTTCTTGCAGAAGTATGGTGCTCATGGCTTTATGAGAGGTATTGTTCCAAGGACCCTCCGCAGAAGTCTAATGGCTGCCCTTGCCTGGACAGTGTATGATGGGGTAAGTTACTTGGAAATTTCAAATATTATTCAATAATTGGTTCTGGTGACAGATTGTTCTGAAAAATTCTAGGGTATACATGTAAATTTGATATAGAATTGTTGCAGGTTGAATTAATGTCTTTAAAGTTGCTCAATGTATATATTTTTGTTCTTCAGGTTTCACGCAAATTTGGACTGAAAGCATAAGGAAAGGGCAGATACAGGACTGCATTTATTCATTCCAAGGATCTCAATAAAAATATAAAATGAACTAGTTCTACCATATGTGTTCATAATGATTTTACAAGGATTTGAAGACAGCTGATTATACCTCACTAGCCAAGTGAATGAATATGTTGCAGTGTACATTGTAGTCAATTGAAAACCTGAAGCTGACACCAAAGATGATGCCAAACAACTGCCTATAGAAACGTTAAAAAAACTGGCCAGTTTAAGCAAACCCACATGAAAGTGATTATTGGTGCAGTGTTTCTTAGATTGAGCCTTTTAAAGCTGAAAACATTAACGACTTCGCATTGCTGAAGTTTCAACTGGACAGAAATCATATAATGCAACTCAGTGTTGTAAATTTGATTTGCTTCTGGCATTTCACCAAACTATTAAGCCAGTGTGATTGACTAGTGCTCAACACTTGTGAAAACATGATATTATTTCATGTGTGACATTTTACAGAATGCAAAGAAATGCCCTCAAATGACTGCATATTAAAAAGTAACAGCACTACCAATATGAAGTACATTTTGTGTGTTGAATGTTTTCAGTGGATGAACATTGAAATAACATGACACTCCTGAATGAAATGTCATTGTTATATTTGCTTATGGCTGTGTTTCGTTTTAGTAAACAGATATCATAGAGCATGCCTTGCAGGAAATAGATCTATCGCTTTTTTTTTATTTCATGATATGGGACAAGATTTGTTCCAAGAATTCCAATATGTTGTCAATACTTGTTGAAAAGTATGACATACTTTAAGTTGAATGTCATTACAAACAAGAATGCAAATACTCTTAATTTGTTAATGTTATTTACAGTGTAGGCAAGGATTGTCAATAATCTTTAATTTGATGACAGTATGATCTTATGTTTTCATTTCAATATTTAACTTTTCGTATGGCAGCAAAATTGGAAAAATGTAATAAGGTTTGTTTTAAATAATTAAATTAGTTTTACATAGAAAATATGCGTTTCTAAACATTGATAACATATGAGAGTTGACTTATCAAGAGAGTTTCTTGAAATTCAGCTGTTAAAAAGGTTTTGTGAAAGTCTGAAATTGTATATAGAAGTATATTGGTATGAAAGATTTGGTAATCAATTTTAAATGAAGTGAAAGTGTGAAAGCAAGAAAAACTGAATTATTGTATGCTTTTTTGCATGGAATTGAGTTGTTGGACAGCAAAAAGTGCAAATGTGTGAAGTGTATGTGATGTGTAACATAAAAATAGTTGAAACGTTATAGTTTCCAGGTTACAAGTTTGCAAAATAATATATTTTTATACAATCAGATTCATATGTCCTGTATGCAGTTTGAGTGAAAATGTGAGGGTTTTTTTATGAACTTGTGATAAAATTGTTGACTTTGAAAAATCACATAGCATTTAATAATATTAAAACCCTTTCCTTTTGATGTTATCATGTTATATTGAAATATGATTTTGCCCTTCAACAGTGAATCAGGGTTCTGTATTTTGTTGAAGGGGGTGCAATGTTTTATAACATCATGCTCATTATTTTATTGAGTAAGGTGAGAAAATCATTCCCATATGTTTAATAAAATGATCAAGTGGTAACAAGATCCAAAGCTGTATCTTTTCTTTGAATCGTTCAAGTCTCCTGACAATGCCATTTCATAATGGTGTTATTTCACAATGATATACATGAACAAAATTCCAAGTATCACTTGCCTGAGTTTTCAACAACTTTGCCAAAATATTCTTTTTAAATGTTGTAGTGAAACTACAGCACTATGACCAAATTATCAATTATTTGGCAAAATCTGGAATTCATTTTAAGATGTCTATACCTGTTTCTAATCCAATTGACTCAAATAAGAAAAAAATGTATTTTATTTTGGTGAAAGGAATCTTGCAAATTTTATTAACATTATACATATTTTCTGAGAGAGAACAGTAAAGAACTTCACTGCAAAACCAAAGATGCTACCTAGTGTCCCCTCCCCTAAATTGGAGCAAAACCAAGTATGTTAAGTTTCATTATGGTACTTTTTCAAAATAGCAGAGTTACTTACCGATACATGCAATATCCATACAAAGTCTTAACTGGCCTAGTGGCCATTTCATTTGATTTTTCTCATCAGAAAGTCGCTAAAAGCAGGCTAAGGTGTTACTTGTCTGTTGGTGGCATCATCATCAAATTTGCATTCAAGTTATTTTAACCAAAAGTGCTAGACCAACCAAACTTGCACCATAAATGTATCTTGGGTATTACATCTCAACCCCTGCATCAAATACTGGATGGAGCCTACCTTTCATGGTGAATGGACTTTGTCGGCATCTCCATCAACATTAAGTGTTTGCATTTCAGCTAGACTTGACATGCATTGATGGTCAAAGCGGGGCACATCAACACTGAATGGCTTGTTATATAAAACTTTGCCTCTAGTTAAACTGTCCCAAAGAAACAGCTAGCAAACTTTATATACACATCCAATTGACAAGATCAATGCCTTGTGGCCTTTCTGTTTTTCCTATCCATGTACCAAAGCAAGGATCGATGACATCTGTGGTGGCCAGTTAACAGCTAATTAATCCTCCCATTGGTGCCGGTTGGGAAGGGGGGGGTGGGGGCTATAAGGTTTATACTCTGTCTTTCCATCGTTCCAAACAGTTTGGACCATGCATCAACTATTTTATTTTGATTAACCAGATTTGGTGTACAAGGCAATTTAAGACATTGGTCACTGTGACCTTTGACTTGGACTTTACTTTTGAAAATATTTGTCCTGGGCATGTGTTCTATGTTAAATGAAAACAATTTGACCATTACATAAATGCCTTTAATATTATGCATCAGAATACTTTCCTAACAGTAGGTACATCCTACATAAGTGTACTGTTTGTTAAATATAGAAAACACTATTGTTAGCCTTTTTTTCATCCCTGATGGATTAATTAGCTTCGTCACTTTGATCTTTTCTATATGTTTGACCCAGTCATGTAACCTGTCAAAAACCCAAGGTTGCTTCTTGTCAACAATTCGGTTTATTCCATCTCTTACAAAAGTGAACATGTACAATTAATAACCAAGGAGAACCTACATCACATGAGAAAACTCCATCCTGTACATTCACTGTCAAAATACATGATGGCAACCAGTCAGCCAAATTTCTTATCAGATCAGTTTCAAAAGTCACAACACAAAAGAAGACCCAAGAGGAACACTCCATCTCTTCCTGAGAAACGGCAATAACAAATATATTGTCAATTTTGTCTCAGCAATTTTGCATATTTGATCATGAGTCTCATAACTGAAATGCATATCAAACTTGAGAAGGTCTATCCAGTACTTTCTGAAAGTTAGCAATTACAAATATTCACTGTCATAATCCAAGATGTCTATTCGAAGAATAGGGGGACGTCCAACTTTCGGCTAAAATTTTGGGCAAGCTGTGTTTTGGTGTTGAACTCTACTTTTAATTAATTTTACTTGGAGGTTCCTTAGCAACAAATTGGACCATATTTGCTAATTTTTTTCCAAAACACATGTTTTAAGCTCACCTGGCCCAAGGGGCTTATGCCGTGGTGCAGCATCAGTACGTCTGTCTGACGTCAACTTTTTACTTCAAACAACTTCTTCTGGATAACCAAGAAGCCCAGGGTGATGATATTTGGCCAGTAGCATACTAGGCTGAAGGGCTACCAAGTTTGTTCAAATAAATGACCTTTGACCATTTTCAAGGTCACTGGGATCAAATATGTTAAAATCTGTCCAGAAGCATGCTGGGATGAAAGGCTACCAAGTTTGTTTAAATGAATGACATTGACTTCAATTCAAGGTCAATGGGGTCAAAAATGTTTAAAACCTTTAAACAAATTCTTCTAAATAACCCATAGGCCTAGAGTGATGATATTTTACTAGTAGCATACTGGGATAAAGGGCTACCAAGTTTGTTCAAATAAATGACCTTTGTCCAATTTCAAGGTCACTGGGATCAAATATGTTAAAATCTGTCAACAACTTCTTCTAAATAACCAGAAGCCCCAGGGTGATAATATTTGGTCAGGGACATGCTGGGATGAAGTACTACCAATTTTGTTCAATTGAATGACCTTGACTTATTTTCAAGGTCACTGGGATCAAATATGGTTAAAACCTTCAAAAAACTTCTTTTGAATAGCTGAGAGGCCTTGAGTAATGTAATTTGGCCAGTAGCATGCTG
>JAULCA010054991.1:0-14178 GCA_032360845.1 Crassadoma gigantea
AACTTTTTTTTATCCATAACCGACCCCCCCCCCCCCCTTTTTTTTTCTTCTAAAGTCATGAATCGCGGGCCATGCTATAGTTTGCCACTTTCAATTAAGAACTGACATCGTCAAATTAAACTTAGAACAATAAATGCAGAGTAAGCTTAGGCCTACCTCTTTTCAGAGTACCACCCGCGCACCTTTAACGTACGTGTGCTTTTATTTAGAAGCATGAACAATTCACAATATTTCGGTCCCAATTTAAAAAAAAAATACAATCTACCTTGAAAAAAACATTTAAATCTCTGGTTTTAGTCTAAATTATTACAATCTAGACCAAACGTGTGTGTTACAGTACAGTACAGGCAAGGTAGGCCCAGAAAAAGTATGTCCAAGGGAATTGTATTGACGGTTATTCCGTGAAAGCTCATATTTCAAATAGCATTTGTCATTCATTGTTAATCAAGACTTACCATAATATTGTTGTAAAACGTGGTTAATAAACAAAAGGTTGCTGCATGGTTTTTAATCAAGAGTAGTGCTGTCACATCTGTTGTTTACGTTTCCGGGGATACAGTAAATGCCGGTTCAACACAAATATCCGGATTATATAATAGACGATTCTTTTAGTGACTGTTTTAAGTATGCTCGAAATTTTACAGAAAAGTAATTAAATTTAATCATGTATTTTCTCTTATGCCACAGGTTTAATTTGAATGAATAAATATCATACATGTATATACATTACATAATATTTCAATTGATTTTTATATTATTGCGGAATCGAATCGGACCCGTTTATGAGAAAATCACCTGTACCGATCGGCGACTTCATACTCGGGGAAATGTTAAATTAAGATGTGGCCACAGGCGTGTATCAATTCAGGACTTTATCAAAGTGATGTGTTGCCTGTCTTTTGGAGTCTTTTTGTGAAATATTGAGTTGAAACACGCCCAAACGTCAAGAATCCATGATTTTTTAGCACGACGTTATACTTCCAAACGACATTTACAGGGTAAAATGACACGTCTGATAATAGGGTTTGTTTTCAAATGATTTCATAGATATTCATTGAACAAATAACAAAATATTGTGAAAAATATTCAAAGTTTCATTATCTCCAGATAGAGGGCCATATATCCTATACCGGGTTTACTCCATTTGTAATGGACCTGAAACACACGTTAACATTTGTTTTTTTACTTTAATATAACACATCGTTAATATATTTGACCTTTAAATCAAACGACATAAGGTATATTGAAATACGATCTCTTACAGATGTGGATATGTCAGAAGAGTAATTTTCAAAACAAATACAGATGTGGCCATTGACGTGGCGCTGATTATGTTCGACAGTGACGCTGTTGAGTATATTCCAGACCTATACTTCTTTTCAAGAGATAAAGATGATGAAAAGAAACAGCTGGCTTCCGTTGGTACAAGTAGGTTTTCTTTACAGTTAAACTTTAAACAACATAATAATCAAATTTTTTTTTTTTAAGAAAATGTAAAGTGTTATTTCCGATTTTGTTTGTTCTCAAAACCGTTATTATTTTCTTGTTTAGCATTTTTACATGAACTGTCACTAAACCTCATCTCAACTACAAAACGAAAAAAAAAAAATCTCGCAAAACAACAAGAGGTCAATAGGGCCTGTATCACTCACCTGTATAGCGAAGCAATTATGGCAAAATAGTCTCCGAATGATATTCAAGGGAATAGGTCTGACCCCTATGCCAATCCTTGTAGCAATCTGTGTTAAATTTTTCATGCCAAGCAATTTTATGTATGGGTATTGTATGGGGAGTCTCAACAGTTTCTAAGCTGTGACTCATAAACGAGGCCCCTAGAGGTTTGGTCCGTACCCAGGGTCGGTGCTAACATCATGACTGCATTCGTTTCCTTATGCCCTGTGATTCTGTATATAGTTTTGGGATGGGGATCTCAATCGTCTTTAAGGACCCAGTGATTATGTCTCTAACAGTGGGGCCAGACACACTGTTAAAACAATATTGGTTCCCATTCATCCAATCCAAGGATGCTCCAAACCAAATATTGAATAAATTCTTCCATTCCTACTGAAAAGAATTTGCTATGTTTCTCCTATTGGGCCCCGCCCCACAGGCTCCTGGAAGGCTAAACCCACGGTTTATACAAAATTAGTTGTCGTTCACTCAGTGATGCTTCAGACCAAATAGAAAACAAACCCTTTCATTCTTACACAAGAGAAGAAGGATTTTAAAGAATTTGCTGTTTCCCCTATTTGGCCCCACCCCTCAGGCCCCTGGGAGGCCAGACCCAGAGTTTTTATAATATTGGTTTCCCTTGACCCAAGGAAGCTTCAGGCAAATATGAAACAATATCCTTTCATTCCTACAGAAGAAGAAGGATTTTAAAGAATTTGCAATGTTCCACTATTTGGCCCCAACCCTCAGGCCCCCTTGCGGGATAGACCCATAGTTAATGCAAAATTGGTTCCCCTTAACCCAAGAAATAGGTGAGCTAAACATTCAAAAACAAGTCTTAAAAAAAATGAAAGTGATAAAAAAAGTAACAGCAGGCAATGAAATTATAACGGATTTGAAAAAAACAATGAAAAAGATAATAGATAAATTAAAGACAGTTATATTCTAAACAAAGACTCGTTTTTATATTATCGACTTTTCTATAGAGCAAATCATCTATTTTTTTACAATCCAGACAGTGCTTTAATGGACAAAGTACAATTGTTATGTTGTTATGTATACAATCCATGTTTTGTCTAAAAACAACAGTTGGTTGATTATCGAGTATTAGTTGTTATACGTAGAATACAAAGGTACATCCAACCTTTACCTTTTTGAGAAATACGAACTGATTTTTTATTATTGCCTCTTTGAGAAACATCTTTATGTTTTCTTAGAAAATTTTAAATAAAGTTACTATGTAAGTTGCCTTTTTCTTCATTTTCTTAACAACTCTACAATGAAATAATGCTTTGTTCATAACAATGCAATGTGAAATAACCCCATGTTATGATGACCGTTACAGAACGTATTAGAGATGGACAAATGGTACTCGCAAATGCAGAGTAAGACTTATGCAATAAATGTTAAACACTAAAATATGTTTCACAATGGCCTAGTAACGTCACCAGGTACATTATTCCTACATGTTTGTTTCCCATTTGTATTGCATTTGCTTTTAAACATTTATAATTTAAGTATACCGCTTCTGTAATATACGTTTGTGTTTGTGTACATATATTCTTGACTTTGCCACAGATTTCAAAAGGAAATATCTAAAGTTCACAACTGGAAAAACTTTCAAGCAGCCGGACAAAAAAGTTGAACTTGGATACGAGGTAATAAAATGTGGAATACAGACTGGATTAAGTGTTGGGAAATTGGCTTTCAATAATAGCCAGTCACAAGCTCAGGTCAAGGTCACAGATGATAAGTGTAAAGTGTATGACGGTCCAAATGTATTTATCCTCAAAGGCCAGATGGTAGTAGAAAGAACAGCAGAAAAGGAATTCTTCCAAGCAGGTGATTCCGGATCTGCGGTGTTTGTGAGGACAAAGGATAGCTTCGAATGTCTGGGTATAGCTATCGGTAGTATGGGGTCTTCTCCACAGACACTTGTTACTCCCATTGAAAGTGTACTTTGTGCACTGGATGAAAAGCCACGGGGTGCAAGCCGAATGCCAGATTACACACTCAAGGCATTTGATTGACAGATGGGCGCGGTGTTATTAATTTTCATTATAGTTCATTCTGCTTCAATGCGTTTTGAAATATCCGGTGTCTATTTCCAATCCAATAACTTTAGGGATCACGTTTTTATTTCGGTCTGCACTTTAGAGTAAGTGAGAGAAATCGTCATACATTTTTAGAAAACTTGAAGTTTTATATTCACGCAAAACTTTTTTCTGCATTATGTAATGTGATGTAGCGAAAGTTAAGCCATTTTAGCTGGATTTCGTGTTTCTGGCTACAGCCGAATATAAAGTGTTATTAACCCTTTCTTAGTTAATGATGTCTCGAGAGAATGAGAATTATCAATACATAATTTCATCGTAGATTACTCAGATGACGTCAGATTAGAGATGCATGCTTCAAGTTGCTTTTTAAACTTAACGAACAAATAGCAACTGGTATTTGAGAGTCTAATTTTTCATTGACGTCAGGTCGGTTTCGGTGTCGATTAGGATAGATACATGGGACGCACATGTCGCATATGAGAGAGAAATATTTAGCTGATAGGTAATATTTCTTTGTTAACACACAAAGAGGGGGTGATATTCCGTAGGCATGCTTTCGAGGTATGGTTGTCGCCCCCATCCCCGTCAAAAAACATTTGAAAACGTTATCTTCAAAACTTGAAAAGCTTTTCTTGCTTTTGACCTCTCCGATTGAACATTTAATGTCACATTATGTATTTGTCATTGTCCCTTTTCGCTTGTAATCTGTCATACTCTAGGGCTGACAGAACAACTATACCTTACATGGTGACAGATTATCCTTAAACAGGAAAATAGGAAAGCAAGTCAATGATAAATAAGAGAAAGAGTGATAGTTATTTTTAGGAAGGTCCTATCTAGAACCTTGCTTCACCTAGATATCGAATTGCAACTGAATCCCCAGAAAACTAAGCGACAGCATTTTCGTCATATCAGCTTTTTTTGATGATTTGTTTAGTTTTACAGAGAAACATGTTTTTTAAATAGGGAAACGCGTTTAACGTGGAAACTATATGTAAAATATTGCACAAAAAGGAACTATCTACAAAAGAAAGTTAGAATGTCATATTGTAGAAAGGATGCATCTCAATATCAAGTGCAATTGAAAATCGGTCAAACAAAGGCTCAATGTCTAGAGGAAGCTTTTGGGTTTTCATAGAGATCTGTTTTTTATGCAAAGTCAATGAACTATATGGCTGTGTAAGTGTCTATAAATGATTTCGGAAACGATGAAGTTAAAAGGTTATTTGCCATACTGTACGTGCAATTCATTTGGACTACGTTATTTAAAAGAGGTTTTTGACACGTTTAAAAATAGATGTTAGTTTAAGTCAAATGTATTTAAAACGAAATAATATGATTAATAAGCTAACGAGGATTTGACATTGATTTTATTTATGTTATAAATTCATTAAGAAAATGGCCTGCTCTTTATAATTTGGAAATCATAAACTTGTATGACAGGCATATACTATATGCATAAAAAGTGATCAAGAATAAGCGTCATTGTTATATCTACATTCCTGCAATGACCTTTAGTTCAAAAAGCAAATTAATGCGTACTTGTTATGATATATTTTTACATAAATGGTCGGTACAGTAGAGTGTATTTAATTATTATTTGCAGTATTGATGTTATATATAAGGTGATTATATTTACTTTGCGTGACGTTTATTTTATTTTGTGATAACATAGTCTTCTTATACTTTATATATCATATATGTTTTAATGCTATTTTAAATTAAAATTGTCTGAAAATGTCGGCCTTGATATTTAAATTATTAAAATATATATTTTTATAGCGAAGTCGGACTGCAGTATATTCTTCTTCCTTTGTGTGAGTACTATCTTGGAAACTTAACGTTTGATTACTATAAAGCGTCTCAAGACTGTTCTCAGTTCCTCTACTTTTTAAAATAATTTGAGGGAAGAGTGTTTATAGAAGGATTATAGTCTGTTGCGGTACAGTATTGGCAGTATTTACCTGTTTTTTACCTGTGGTTAACTCTTCTTTCTTAGTTGGTGTTCTATTTAACCTTGATGCTGATCATACTTAATTTAATATTACATCATATGAACTTTCAGATTTTTTTTATGACAAATGTTAAAATTTTAAATATTTCAATATTTATTAAAGATATATAAATAAATATAAATATGTTGAATATGTCCATTCTTAAGTTCTTGTGCTGCTGATATGACATATGATATAATACTTTGCTTTAGTTTGTAATAATTTTGTACAAAACAAAACACATTAATAAAATAAAAACATAAAATGAAGGATTTCTTTATTATTGTAACATTTAATCAGATGCTTAATTATTTAGTAAGAATGGTTATATGTGACTTTTAGTGTAGAGTTTTACCATTATCAAAACACACCTTGAGAACTTTATTGCGTACGTGAACACATCTTTTACATTTGGGATATATTACAACAGAACTTTGTGACATTGGACTATCGGACTGTAGTGTAAACTTGCGATAATAACAGTTCTTTTCTTTTTTGGCTTTGCCTTTTTTTCTGACGCAACAATCCAACATATTTTGTATTAGGCATCATTTGTTTGTGTTTGAACAATAAATAAAATTACGAGTGCCAATTGAAGGGTAAACAATTCATATGGTGTCTTATCTGCATAGCATAGATGTACTGTACACGTGTAAAATATTCCATAGAAAATAAATCATTACGTAGGTTATTAAAATATCAACTGATTTGGAAGATATCTCATTTCTGAGTTAAAAACAAATATTACATGCCTAAATGTTACAAGGGTGAATATGAACGTGGATTAAAACATGCACTGTTCACTACTTTTGGTAAAAAAAACTATTTTAGACATTCACCTAATTTATTAAAGCGAATTTTAAAATTGGGTTGCTATTATTTTATGCAAATAATAATTAGTCACCCTTACGCGAAATCAATGGTGCAACTTGACTATGATCTTAGTGGCAGATTATGATACATACAACATAGCTTCCTACTGGAGACTAATAATATATATATTTTTATAACATTTGTCATACACAGATTTTATTAGATATATACCGAAGCCTAATAATATCAATGCGTAACTATTTTCATATGCGTGTTATATAGGTGTATATAAAGCTTAATTATATATATGTTATCTTGTTATTTTTCAATCAACTATCAACTTTCCGTTGACAGCGGTTCATAAACAGGCTTTCATCAATCTTCGTTAAGCTTTTTAAACGCTGTAAGTACCATATTTCACCGAAATGTAAGGTAATAATCAAGTATGACTTTTTCATTTTCTTAATTTTTCATCCTTATTTTGTTAAAATACAGAAAAGGATCATCCAAATGTTATCATTTCTTCTATAACGAGGGTAAGGGTTAGTGTTACGGTTGGGTTATAGTTAGGGTTTAGTTAGGGTTATAGGCCGGCCCTTTCACTATGCTAAAATGATAACTTTCAATGCTAATTTGTTTACACGTATGCTAAATGTTTACACGTATGCTAAATGTTTACACTTGATGCTATATTTGTTACAGCTTATGCTAAGTGGTGACGTACTTATGCTAAAAAAATAACTTCTTATGCTAAATAAATAAGGTTAGGGATTAAGGTTTAATCCCTGTGCAATGGCCTAAGTGTCGGTATATCTTCTTTAAGTCGGCTACGAACTAACAGGTCTTGTAAACTTTTGTTTTTACGGTAGGCTGTAACTTGTTTCGATTTATATACTTCTGGAAACTTTGTTCTTAATTCTGCGCTATGTTTTCTTACCTTATGACTCGCTGCTTGTGCTGTCCTATTGTACGTAATGACAAAGGGGAGAATTTGGTTCGAAATGGCTCTTCATTACTACCGTTGTGTTTAAGGGTTTGAAGTTTATTCACTCAAAACTGTTCCCTATCGTCTAGTTGGTCCGAGTTAAGAACTCTCTGAATCGGAATTATAAAAACATCTTTTAAAGTGTGGTCTATTAGGTTGAAATGGTTCGAAACAAGTTTGTCTTTGGCGTGTATTATGTCAAAACGATGGCACGTGAATCTTTCTCTGAGAGTTAGTGTGGTTTGTCCTACATATTGCATCCTACATTTGGTACATGTTATCAGATAGATGACATTGCTGGATCAACAAGTTAGGTTTTCCGATAAAATATGGGTACTGGATTTATTGGAGCAGACGAAAGAAGTAGTTGTTTTGGTAAATGGACAAGTCGCACAGCGTTTACTTCGGTTTCTGCCAAAGTTTCACCTTTGATTTTACGGAGAAATCTTTAAGAATATTTTTTGTTCCTTAGAGCTGTCAGCAAGATGTGTACTGCTGTGTTAAAATCTGATTCTTGAGTACAAATGCGGTAAAAACAGAGTATTTGTGATTTAATAATTCCTTTGAATGAGTGTTTCGGATGAAAAGATTTTTTGTGTAGAAGTTGATGAGTGTCTGTTGGTTTGAAATACACTTTGATGTCGAGTTTGCCTGTTGTGTTAAATTCCGGACCTTTGAAAATTGTGGTGTCCAGGAAATCAATAGGGTTTTCACTGATTGTGGCTTTGAGTTAAATACACGGATGGTAGTTGTTTAAAATGTTGAAAAATTCTTCAAATCTTTCTCTGGAGTGTGTCAAAATAATAAAGATATCGTCCAGAAATCTGACATAGACTAAGGGTTGGTTTTCGCATTTATCTAAGGCTTCTTTTTCGAATTTGGCCATACAAATATTAGCATAAATTGGGGCAATTTTTTACCCGTTGCTGTTCCTGAGATTTGAAGGTACCACTGTCCATTGAATTCAAAACCGTTTTTAGTGAGACCCGATTTAAGTAGTTCTAAAATCTCCAAATCTAGTCTGTCCGGGCATGGATTATATAAGCATGTTTGCGCTACAGCTTTAAGACCATATCGGTTATTGATATTGGTGTGCATGCTCTCTACATCTTAACTGATGAGGAGACTGTTCTGAGGGATAACCAAATTTTTAATTTTTGCTGATAAAATCAAAAGTATATTTAATATACGCTGGGTGTTTCATTGAAATGGTCAATATATTCTGAAAATTTATATGACTCGCTCTCTCCCATAGATATAATGGGCCTACCTGTAAGGATGGAGAATGGTTAAGACCACGTTTCTGGTGGTTTGTGGATTTTTAGTATGATATAGACATGTCTCGGTTTGGGTTTTTTTTGGGATGAAGGTATTCTACTTGTTTTTTATTTAGGAATTTGTTCTTTTCCATAATTTTATCGATTTTAAGTAACTCTACGCTTATTTTGGGATAGATAGGAGCCTCTAATTTCTGGTAATGTTTGTGGTTGTTTAGTTGCCTTTCGACTTCCCAAATATTATCTGATTTATCCATAATAACAGTTGAAGAGCCTTTGTCGACTTTTTATGATGATGGAATTATCTGTTTTGAGTGATTTAATTTCTTCTGTTTCTGCCTTGGTCAAATTATTTGGTTCGTTTTAGATTTGGCTGTTGGAAAGATCTTTAAGTATATTTTTAACCGAATTATGAATGCTCGGTTGAATGGCTGATTCTAGTGGTATCCAGTTGCTTTTGGTTACAAATATTTGGCTGATTTTGATTGTACGGCTAAAGTCAGAAGCCGATTGAAGAAAATCTAATTTAGAAATTTGTTTTGCAGTTGGAATAAATTTGAAGCCCTTGTCTAGCAGTTTGGATTCAGGATTAGATAGATTCCTAGAGCTTAGGTTTGTGGTGTTTGAAGGTTGGTCCTCGTTTAACCCTTTAGGATCTAAGCAAAAAAAGCCTTGCTTTATTTAGTCTTCGATACCCAAAGGCTGACTAATCCATTGGCCAGAGTCTATGCCGTCTTGAGTAAACCTGAACCACCCTCTGATACAACTGACCAACACTGAACAGGCCTTGTGATTGGATTTGACGAGTTCTCGATTGAATTTTTCAAAAAGAGCAGTTTCTTCTGGTTTTTTGGTTGGCCAAGGTTTCCGAAAAAGGCAAGATAGTAAAAAAGTATTATGCGAACGGGAGATGCTTGTTTAGAACCTCACAGAGGAGGAATTGTTCCCTTAACCCTTCATTTGTGTTTCTGGCTGACCTATCATTACACCAATGTTAAAAATGACGTGGGTTGAAAGATCCAGGTGCTCATTATTGCGAATAAGTTTAACCAAATGCCTAATTTTGGCCCCGGAAAAAATTCAATCTGGACGTTTGTTTTAGGACACCGCAAAACATGGGAAAGGTTAGAAGCCGCAATCACCAGAATCGTTTTGTTAATGGCGGGAAGACGCCAGGCCGATTTGTTAGAGGTGTTTGGGTGACGTTGAAGATACCGGACGAACAAGTATCTTTCACCGTCTTGGTGACTTGTGCATAGGATTGCGGAGATGGAGATGGATTGAGAGAAGAGGATGGCATGGAGGTGTGTTTAGTCTTTTTAGTAGTAGAGACATGGCGGACAGAGAGGGGATTGTGAAGCTTTCTTGATTTTTCGTCATTAGGGTTAGGGTTATGACCCGCAATTTCGCGACGAAAAGGCTTTGCAACGAATTTAATGCAATTTGGGACTTTGTAATGCAATTTTGTGACAAAAATATGCAATATTGTGACATTTTAATACAATTTCACGTGCAATTTTGTGACGAAAATTCAACCTATCTTTTTTTATGTGACCGTTATATGGCCGTTTAAAGCATGAAAACGTGAATATTTTCCACTGATGCCGACTCTAACCCTCTGAAAATAAACAAAGTTATCGTCATGTGAATGTCACAAAATTCGGTAACAAAACATCAGGAAACCTTAACCTTACCAAACCTCACTAAACCTTAACCTCAACTCACCTAAAAAACCCTCAGAAAACCATAACTTCACAAAACCTCCCAAACCTTAACATTACCAAACCTCAGAAATATTTACTTCATAAAACCTTTCAAAACCTCAGGAAACTGTAACCTCGCAATTTGTTAACCTCACATAACCTTAGAAATCCCAAGAAATCCATAGCCTTAAAAATCTTAACTTTACAAAACCTCAGGAAACCGTAACCTCATAAAACCTTAACCTGTTATAACTTGAGAAAACCTCAGAAAAACCATCATCTTACAAAACCTTAGGAAACCTATACTTCACAAACCTTAGAAAACCTCAGAAAACCTTAACCTCACAAAACCTCACAAAACCTTAACCTCACAAAACCTCACAAAACCATAACCTCACAAAACCGAAATCTTTAACCTTAACCTCAGAAACATTTACCTCATAAACCTTAACCTTAAAAACCTTTACCTCAGAAATTAAAACCATAATCTAAGAAATCTCAAACTAAACCTCATAAACCGTAACCTTAACCTCACCCTTTGAAGGGTAGTATTAAATCTTAAAACTATTCAACAGAGCAATAATGGAGCTCTAAAACGCTAAAAAACAGAAATATTAATTTCATCAACCATTAATTTTAAACTCAGATACCTATTACCTTACCTTAGAAATCTTAACCTCACAAAACCTAACCTTAACCTAAAAATCCTTCATCTTAACTTGATAAACTTTAACCCAAACTTTATATACTTATACCTCAGAAACCTTAACCTTTACTTCAGAGATCTTACGCATATAAACCTCAACCCTAACCTCATACACCTTAACATTGAAATGTCAGAAAACTTTATCTCTTCCTCAGAAACATAAATCTATGTAACTTCAACCTCATTAATCTTTACCTAAACCTCAGGAATCATTACCTCAGACTTAACCATAAACTGGGACACATTAGCTTTAATCTCAGGAACGTTGAAACGTTAACCTTAACCCCATAGGTATTGGGTTACTTTTCAAAATATCAAATTATAATAAAACAATAAAAAATTGAAAAATACCCTAACCCTTAGTTGATCAAAGGAAGGTATCTTAAGATAATTTACATTAATGATAATACAGAAATAAGCTTATGTCTCTATACCAGTTACATAATGAAGTCAATTATGTTCGATATGCATGAAAACACTTACCAAACAAACAAAGAATTATAAATTCCAAATCCAGAATATGCCCCGCCAAAATTGGTCATGTCACAAAGGGAGTGACATTGACGAGTTGACCCAGGTCATCTTCGAATAACCCCCCTAATCCTAACCCAAGCCAAATTCTAACCCTATGCCAATTTCGTTTCTAATTTGCCGTGTACATATCACTTTAATATGTTATATGTTGTCTTGAGTTACATTTCAATACAACTTATACCCCCACATCAAAATGAATAAACGTCAAAGTAATGCTACAGAATGTGTATCAGGTACAGAATTTTCTAAGTTAGCAATGTGAAATGCTTTTCTAGATAAATTAGCTTTAATTTCACAGATATTTACAAAATAAAAGTTGATACTGATGAATATATGCAACTTTCAAGTAGATCAAATACCATCAGTAGAAACGCTATATTATAAATTATTAGCAAACACCTGAACAAATTATAAATCTACAACGTAAAACAAAAAATAAAACGTTCTGGCTGAAAAATCATCACACATGTTAAAATAAAAATATTTTTACTTGAAGCTCCGCCCACAATTCATTTTACCCCCACCCCTTTAATCACGTGATTCTTCATATGACATTGACGAGATGAACCGAGATATGAACTCATAAAAAACCTCTATACCCTAACACTCACTCTTACCCTAACAAGATAAGCCTTTCATGGATCATAACTATCATCTTAAATATATCTTATGACTGCTTTTAAAAGGCTTAACCTAGATATCTGAAGGCTTATCTATAACTAACAATGGATGCAATTTACATTATAACTAACAAATATGGTTATAGATGAAATTAATAGATTTGGATAAGCCTTTTCTGCAACGGAAAGTCGATAGTTGATTGAAAAATAACAAGACAAGCCTTTTCTGGATTATTTACAATTAAACATATATAAGATTGTGCTTCGATTATATACACCTATATAACAAGCCAATGAAAATAGTTACGCATTGATATTATTGGGCTTCGGTATGTATCTAATAAAATCAGAGGATAAGAAATGTTGTAAAAATATACATATTATTAGACTCCAGTAGGAAGCTATGTCTGTATGTATCATAATCTGCCAATGAGAACATAGTCAAGTTGCAACATTGATTTCGCGTGACTAATTATTATTTGCATAAGTAACAACCCAATTTTAAAAAAAAATCGCTTTAATAAATCTGCCCTTGGGTAATTGTTTCTTAACATAAATACATTGTGGGACCATGTAAATAATACATATGACCTATTACATATTTGACGATTAGTCTAAGAAAATGTATAGAGATGCTAGTTAAAATAATGAGATTAAAAGAAAGAAAACATTGTAAATCATTGATGTACCGGTAATTGAGATTGTCTTTATATTGATATGGAGTCTCAATTACTATTCCATCCTGAAACACCGGATTAAGTTTTAGATTCTGTAACTGTCACCGAGGTTTGACAGGTAATGTTGCCATATAAAATTAAACAGTTTATGTTTGTATCTAGTTATAAACCGGCACGCGTTATGAAAAAAACAATACATTGCTGAAAAAGGGCGTTAAGTTGGTTATCTGAAAAATTATCGTTGATTTCGTCATAAATGCATTTCCATTGTTTCCCTTTTGAATGGTGAAGCATAAATAAATAATGTGCAGACTATAACCAGACTTTCAAAACTGTTAATTGTTTTGTTCATATTCTCAACAAATGGAAATCAAAAGCATATGAAATTTAAGAAGATGAAAGAATAATATAAACCTTGACCTATTGGTTTAATGTCGGCTCTTTTTGAAGATATATCCCGGTAAAAATATTAACAGAACAGGGTTGATGACAAAAAACGATCTTCAGAAAATATCCGCATTTTTACTTTTTGTACCTGTGGCAAAATAAATGCTGGAATAAAAAAGTCTTAAAGTACATACAAAGAGATAAATGCAACGGACATCAGTTCAAGGATTTTCTGGTAATTTTTCCTCCTCCCGGAAATAACCGATGAAGGCCGATGGATTGTGACGTGCTTGTGACGTCATAGTATGATAATCTTTGAACGAAATTTTGTGCCTGTTAGTTTCACATTTTGTGTGATATACTTCTTCACTCAGAATATATTTTAGTTTTTATCTTAATACACAGTTAATAAAACACGAAGCTTGTTTTTACTGTTTAAAGATGTTCATGTATTGGTTGAAACACAAGTGTCTTTGCTTCAAGGATAAAACTCCTGTTTCCCCACTGAATGTCATCTTCCAGACGAAAACAAATAAAGGCAATGTGTAGCAAGGGGAAGCAACTCTGTTTACGCTCGCATGTGTTACCATTCAAGAGCTTCGCTCGGACGCCTTCGGCGCCCAAGAGCTACGCTCTTATTAAGGTGAAAGAGGCCCAGAGGGCCTGTATTACTCACCTGAATATATGCAACTTTCAAGTAGATCAAATACCATCAGTAGAAACGCTATATTATAAATTATTAGCAAACACCTGA
>JAULCA010055102.1:1887-17547 GCA_032360845.1 Crassadoma gigantea
CTAAAAGATGTTCACATAATCTCTAAAAGATGTTCACATAATCTCTAAAAGATGTTCACATAATCTCTAAAAGATGTTCATATAATCTCTAAAAGATGTCGACATAGTTTCTAAAATGTCGACATAGTTTCTAAAAGATGTTCACATAATCTCTAAAAGATGTTCACATAATCTCTAAAAGATGTTCACATAATCTCTAAAAGATGTCGACATAGTTTCTAAAAGATGCCCACATAATTTCTAAAAGATGTCCACATAATCTGCAGGTCTGTGGTAGTACTAATAATGTTTGTGATTGGTTTGTTGAAATTACGAACATAACTACCGCTAAAATTGAACAGCACTTGTTACAGTAAGCCACATGGCGTAAACATTAAGTGTTAAAAACGCGTGTTATAATTTAAACTAGAGGAAATCTAAACAAACGGTTGTTCTTTAAAACAAATACCGGAGTTATTTTACAGTTTACAATTTGATAGCCATTTTAATTGCATAAAGTTCAACCTGCATACCTTGCTCAACATCTCCAATGTGTTCCTATAGGAACACTCAAAGAAAGATTATGCCAAAAATGCAGATAAATTATTTTTTTTGGCCTTGGCGCAAAAGAATTTTGTCTTTTATTCTAAACAAAGTCTATTATCCATTTCCTTTGGCCAATAACGTTTACTCTGAATACATGCAGTACTGTTTGGACGATGTGATGTACATTGTAATTAAATATATAACAGCAAACAGGTGGCGCAGTGGATAGCGCATTTGCCTTGCACCAAGGCGGCCGGGGTTCGATTTCCCGATCGTGCGTGTAAAGGTATTGGGTCACCTGCCCGATCACGTGGGTTTTCACTGGGTACTCCGGTTTTCTCCCACAGTTTTACCCCCAGGCTTTGAAGTCGGGCGTCTCTCCATTGTAATCTTCAAAGGACAGGTAGCTGCCTAGCGACTGGTCAGTTTTTTTTTCATCTGAGACCAATGAAACAGCTATCTTCGTGTCTTCAGTTTTGCTATGACATATTCCAGGGGTGTAGAGAGCAAAAGTGAGCGTAACCCCTGGAACTCGAGGTTGGCCTAACAAGAGCGATTTTTAGAAGCTGTAAAAACTTATTTCATCATTGTTGTAAAATAAATAAAGTATATAGGTAAACATGATTTTGTTATTTGTGTTTCCCTGTGACAGATCTACGTAAAATGATTAAAATCGACTTTTTTTCGGTCCCTGAAATCGAATTCGGTTGGACAAACTGAATTGGGAAGGAGGAGGCGGGCGTGTTTGTCTGTGTTAACGAAATAATAGCGATCTCTATGCAAGAATCTTAAGTTGAGAAAATTAGAAACAATATCACACACAAGGGAAACATGTCAGTAGGAAAACGAAAAACGATAAATAGTGAAGAGGACGGTCTGTGAAAAATAATACTGACATAAAACTAAAGTAGATCCGATAAGTTCTTCTAAAAGCAAAGATGACTGTGCATGGTGGTAGGTGAATACACCGTATGTAGATATATGTATGGTAGTAGTTATAGTGATGTGACGTCACTTCTTTGAGGGAATCATTTTAACACCAGACTCTCCTATTCTAGAAGCATCCATTGATTAAAAGATCGGTCAGCTTATATTAAACATGATGATATCAATATGCTAAAACGATTTACTTCTAGATATAAAAATACAACCTACCGTATTTCAAAATTATTTAAATACGTTCATGATTTAAGTCCATGTTTGTAAATTGAAAATATCAAATTAATCTATAATTACAGTTTTTGTTTCAAGATGACTAGGCTTAAACTAAGGAGCATACTGTAGATTATTCTATTTCCAAGATAAAATTTTGGGCAAAACGTTAGGGTGATAACAACTATGGGATTGGTGGAAATAATTTTCCGGATTTTGGCAACGGTCCAGAAAGATTGGTTCCCGATATTAGTGTGAACCATATTACTTCCTTCGGGTGCGGTATTATAAAACAATTTTCATGTCAAAGTCATTTTGTTCAAAGGGACAAGAAACACAGTACGTCTACCAAAGAAGACGTTTCTCCTGACCTATCTCTCAATTAAGATTACATTAAAGTGTGCCGGAGATAGTCGAAGAGATTCATTCTTACTGATAGGGAAGCGCTACCGTAGCTGACTCCATAGGTGCGTGCCTAAGCGCGCGCAGCTAGCGGATTTGAGCTTCTGAGACTACGATTAAGATACCTAGTGGTAAAAGTGTTCTCCAATTAAATGTATAATGAGTCGACATAGACTATGGTCATGTGACTGCTAGATGTTAAGAGTACATCAAGGCTTATTCTGGTCACGAATAAACCAATTTTTATGGTCTATTATAAGGTTTATTGAAAGAAAATCTTAGACAAGTTTCCATTCAATAATAAAAAGATACACAAAATATCCATCTTCTATGGGTCGATTTCTTAAATTTTTTAATTTTACAGCGATCAGAAAAAGAAATAGCAACAGTCTAAAAAATATCATCATGCTATCAGACAAGGCCAAAAGCTGAAGAGACAATGAAATGGAACTGATGAGACACCGAAACCAAAGGAAAGGCAACATGAGTTCTAATTAGAAAAGGTTCAAAACCCATAGCACTGAGTGGTGAGCATTTCCTACACCGGGAACCTCTCGTGTAGGATTTGTTCAAAGTCATTTAGGACACGTTTATAACAAATACTCGCTGTAGTATGTAACATTATCATATTCTATGTCAACGAAAATTTTCATCATCAACAACGATAAATAAAGTTTGGTATCATTTCGTCTTAACACACATTTATTCCATGTTCATACATTCAGCAACCATCAGTCACAGAAAAGCACTAAAGACTTTAACTCATACACCCCTGAAGACATATTTGAACTCTTCCAATTCAAAGGTTGGAACAGTTTATTGTGAAATTTCAGGGGTGAATGAGTAAACGGTTACATTCTATTTTCGTGGTACTGAAGTTTTAGCGGTTATGTAAGACAATACATACATTTTCGAAATCAGAATTCAGCAAATGGTTTAAGTTGTTTCCATATCAAAGCAAAACAACGATAATATTCAAATTAAAAGTGCTTAAGATTTCATTTTTTATATACATTTACTTCCACTTACTTAAACCCAAAGCCACATAAAGAGAAATATAAAATAAAAACGAAAACAATTTGTGATAAAAAAAATCTATGGAACAAAGATGATGTCAGTTTTGATCAATGAATACAACAGGAAGTTTTGTATTAAGAAAAGTTTTTGTTGAAACCATTATGATAGTAGCTTTTATCATTGAAGAAGACAATGCCAACAAAACAAAAATATTTTGACTCAAAATCGACGAGAAAAATAAATCAAGAACCATAATTAAAGTGAAAGATATCGTAATCACCTGTAAATAGATGTTTTATATTAAAATACATCGTTTTATGGTGAGACTTTTGTTATTCGTATAAAGTAGAGCGTTTTGTAGAAAGACATTTTATATACAGTATCTGTGAAGAAGGAAGTTTCAAAGTAAGACATTTTACCGTGATAATTTTGTATGTCTAAAGCAGATTGTTTTGTAGAAAGACAAATTATGTACAATATGTTTTTTTTTCCAATTTTCAAGTAGCGGGTTGTAATATGCCAACTCTACAAAGAGAAACGGGCCATGTGTTCAAGAAGGGTAAGCGTTTTCCGATCATGCATGTAATATCACATCCCTAGACTAACCCTGAACCAAATCAACAAACCAATAATGGAATTTCAATTTAGTTAGAAAATACGAAATTTATTGTCTCTTAACTTCAAAAAATAATAAAGTATAAAACCAACAACAATTTGTTTTAAAGATCCTACATATGACGTCACTGGTAGTTTCAATGTATACATGGACTTGCTTCATCAGCATCGAAACAACATTTTTGGAATAGAGTTCACCTACATTTTTCAAGTCTACCTAAACTTTCAGGTGTAATGGTCACCTGGCGCCGTCTTCCCTTATTAATACAGGAAAACAAACGTCAATGGCAATTTCTACAGGTAGCTATCTAGTCTATGATAAATCATTAATGCATTTGTCAATGTTAACTGTAATCTTCCAAAATGGCCGACAGATATCCTTCCGCCCTTTAACGCGCAGCTATAATGCCCCTGTCTATTGCAATATTCTTCATCATTTCTTCCCTTTTGATGTTTGGCAAATTAATCATAGCATTACTTTCGGGTCTGGACACATCATTACAACAGAAATACTTTCAATGAATTAAACATCAAGGAGGGGGGAGGAGAGGTAGGAGGAGTTTTTTTTACTTCTTAGTTAAAATAGAAGGATATACTTTACGAATTCCTGAACAAAACTGCTAAAGTATATCTTTTGAAGTGACAAGGCCAAATGAGTGATTGGCATATTTCAGATTTATTTAGGATACTGTGAGTAGTGGTTAACAGTATATGTAATTACGGTACCTGTTGAGGGACACTTGGAGGGAAATTGTGCTGCCGATACATTTCACAAGGATAAAACCAATATCTATAATACGTTTAAATTGAAACGTGGTCCATGGGATATTTTATTTTAGCTTACCCCTACTAAAAAATCTAAACCCCAAAATAATCACGGTCGTTGCATCATTCCTTTTTTAATTTATCTATTAATTACCCCTGTGTGTTCCCCGAGGTGCGGAGCTTCCGTTTGACCCAGATGTACAAACTAAACTGAAACCTGGCGATGGATGTGTGGAGCCGGAGACTAGTGATATCCCTGTGTAATCTGGGTGATGCTGGCTTATCTCCTGACTCCGGGAGTATATACATTTGGGGCCCAATACAGGATAAACTATTAATATTTATCTTAAAGTATCATCAAGGATGCATTCCGAAATCCGAAACAAACTGGTAGTACGCTAACTGACTATCGGAGCTAGCGAAACAAGTTCACCCGGCCAGACTTAGTGTGCCATCTGGAGTTATAATACCAGAACCCATCGAAATACACACCACACGGTCGAGTTTAAAGGGGTTTCATGTAAATTGTAATATTTTGTACGATATTGTTGAATATGTTGGGTTTTTTTTATTGTAACGTAAAATACACAATATATGATAATATAATTATGATTAGATATTGACAAAGATACATGTAGGCTAACTATTGATATTTATTGCCGGGGTTTTAATTTTCCAAATAGTCAAAACAAGAATTTGTTTTCACGGGGTGTCAAATATTTTCAGTAAATATACATGTATTTCTTTTTAAATTCACTCCAGTATACACTTTTTGTGATATACTATCTGAAATATACATTTGCGTTTTCCAAACTATAGCAACCAGTAAAACGAATATTTATTTTTTGCATCACAGATTCGGAAGACGGATACGGGGTGTCAAATATTTTCAGTAAATATACATGTATTTCTATTTAAATTCACTCTAGTATACACTTCTTGTAACATTCTTTCTGAAATATACATTTACGTTTTCCAAACCACAGCAACCAATATATCGAACACCTATCACAGATTCTGGAGACGGATGAGGAGTGTCAAATATGGCGCAGAAACGGTCATTTCTCTATATCTTACTTAGACGCTTGTGTGTCGGCGTGTGTGTATGGGAAAATATACTGTCACAGGACCACTAAGTATACATTTCGAGAGATTTTGGCTCCAAAAATGTATCTAATTACCTATTTGATAAAGACTTTAACGGCCAATTAACATTACGAGTTCGTGCACGGACATAACGATGGATCTTAGATAGAAGGTTAGAGAGAGTTACAGAAAGGAAAAAGGAAAGGTGTGAAGGGTGAAGAGAAGATTCGAAATAAAATAATAGGTGAAGAGGATCGTGGACCTAACAAGGGCTAATTTTGTTCGGGACGTTTGGGTTCGATTCCCCGATCGGACGTGAAAGGTATTTGGTCACGTGGCCGACCACGTGGGTTTACTCCGGATACTCCGCCATCCGGACCAACAAGAAAGAGTGGTTAATTTATGTTGGAAAGACTTGTTCCGTAAACTTAAGTTTGCATTATCTAATTTTTGTATTGATAAATATTCTTTTTTCTCTTTTGCTCATTGCGACATTTATTTCTTGGTTTTAGTTATTTTTATTTTCATGACATTCAAAAAGTAACTCTCAGCAATATTTATGAAAAAAAACCTGGAAATATGCGAGCGTTCGTGTGGACCTATACAACTGGTTTGGAATCGCTTTCCTTATCAAATCGCGTTGAGTTAATTACATAGATGTACATAAGGATGAGTCACACGACATTTCACTTTGCAAATGGATTTTATCTCGTATCGTACAAGGTCCTTTTTATCTGGATGCAATAAACGCATTTATGAATATGTCGACTCCTCCTAGTTCAGGGTTAATGATCTAAGGGCGATCAGAAATGGGAAAACGCATGTTTTATTTTGGCTAATTGTAGAAAGCTTGTGTACTCATTGACTATTGATCGTGAGCACCCAGACAGAATGTTGTTTACCTGGCCCAGCCGCATTAACTTATTCACCCCTGAAATTTCATAATGAACTTTTCTTACCTTTGAAATGGAAGAGTTCAAATGTGTCTTCAGGGGTGAATGAGTTAACGTTAAAATCGGTACAAAGTGTTCAGAACTTTTTCAAATGGATCTCTCGGCTAATCAAAACCGTACATACAGTTTATATTAAGAGTTCAGAAGTACTGCACTTTATGCCAGGCAGGCGTGTAGTTTGATTTAAAAGGAATGTCCTGAAAGTTAAATAGGGTATTTGCAAATTGCATCTGTTTCAAGCATTCACTCTTCCTTTTCTTTGACCACAGAGCAATGTAAAAAAAAGAATGCTACAGTTCGCGTAGGCGGAAATGCCGAAAGATGTGTAAGCCACAAAACGAAGACCGGAAAGGTGTAATTCACTTTGAGTATTCATTTTGTGGGTTTGTCTAAATATTTCTCAGTAATTAAAAACATGTAAGTTTCTTGCATTTTAATGAACGAGAAACACAGAACGGGCACGTGTGAGTTCACAGCAGGTCGACAAAACTAAAAGCTAAAATTGTGAAAGTTTGTATTCGAATCGCATAAGAAAAATGTCCAGATGCGTAACACCGAAGGAAATTCATGCAAGCGATAATAAACTTAGAGGGGGGAAAACTGAGAAACACAAAATGCCCCCCCCCCCCCCAACCTTTCGAGTGTATGCTCATCTTTTTCGTATTCCGTTGCTGATTTGCCCCAATAAAACTGTTCTGGCTAATTGGTTTAGCACGTGCACACGTGCTGTGCCGGGTAATTAAAATCGCATATGATGCAGCGTCCGGAGCATGGCCTGTATGTAAAGGGCAAAATATGGCACTAAACGAAAGCGTTCCATCTAATTAAATGATCTCATGTTTTTATTATTTGATCTTTATTTTGTTTTCTTGTGGCCAAAACTATTTCAGTTAAAAAAAATTACCTAACTATTAAGGAAGTTTCAACACTTTTGGAAAACAAGTTTTGAAATCTAACAATGCTTAAATGATCTAATTTTGTTTATGGTCTATAGCTATGAACTTGATAGCAGCTTCTCCATTTCTTATTCCGGAGTTTAACTGTTCCGTATAATGGGAATTTAATATTATAATTTTATACTGCATCCTTCAACACTAAGAGCTTGCTGAAAAGTTTATTTTCCGAAATAAAAGAGAATACTTTGAAAGATATATTTATGAGTTTATTAAAGGATATGCGCTGTGTGAATTTTCACTCACAGAGGAACTAAATGATTAAAAATAATGCATTGTCTAAATTTATTTATAGAGCCATAGAATGGCATATTAACAAAATGGCCATCGTGTATATTTCAAAGACGTAATCTAATTTCAATCATTGAGCATAATGATAATTTTGGATGTCGTTATTGACAGAAATTTACAACTATATGGAAAAAGACACCACTGGCATAAATAAACATAGTAATTGTCAGGAATGTGCATAACATAGTCAAATTACATCTAGCTTAAGGTTTACATAAAATTATAACAAATTGGGTTTGTTATGAAAATGACAATTATTGTGATTTGCATTATTTCAGTTTTACAATTCATGTGTATGCATTTTTGATAAATTCTGCCTGATCCGTCTACTTCATTTATGCAATAAAATCTGTTTAATCAGCGGTATACCGTCAAGAAAATAACTTGTATCTAGTCCCTGAGCTAAACGGCAATAAAATAAGAATATTATTGATTTTACTGCTGTGACTCGATCAGAAAGAAAATCTGTAGTTCCTGGTTCAAGTCATAGCGGGGGAAAACAAACCTTAACCTATCTTACCCGTTATATTTCAAACTCGGGTTATGTGCTTAAGTCCATTTTCTTGCTCTTGATAATTTAAGAAAAACATATTTTGTTAAGGATTTGGAAAAAAAAAAAAAAATTCAAATCGACAATTGTTTTGAAATGTTGCACATGATGTTTTGACCGTAACACATGCTTTAAGTGCTTTCAAAGGAGGTTGCTTAAGTTTAGCGCAGAATATGTCTTTGAACATGATGTCTTCTTTAAAAGATAACATAGAGTTACTTCCCTTATCACGGTACTCCTATTTCATTTTGATGATATGCATTGATAATTTCTGGACAGCAACATTAGTGAAGAGTGAGACTGGCGATGGATAGATCTCTAGTTCAACCCAAGTGGCTTTTATTGTTTTTAGACTTTATGCTCAAATTACAAAAATTATTTTGTAAAATATACAAAAATAACGTAAATATTTCATAACAGTGACAATATTTCAATAATGCACCATGCAATTAATATTGAAATTATAGAAGCTTGTTGCTGAAAATACACTCTTAAACAATAGATTAGATGACACCAATATAGATTGTAGATTGTTATAGATTTCACACATATCTACATGTATTTTCAAGACTTCATGAAATTGATGAAGTACATGAACTGGGTTTGTTTGTGTTTTACGTCCTATAAACAGCTATGGTTATTTAAGGACGTGCCGGGTCTTAGTGGTTGAGGAAAGCCGGAGTTCCCGGAGAAATACCACCGACCTACGACCAGTACCTGGCGACTGCCACACGTAGGTCTCGAACCCGTGACCCAGTGGTGGAGAGCTAGTGGTAGCAGAATGTCAGACGCCTTAACCACTTGGCTACCGCGGCCCCACTTCACACAAACACTGGGGAAGGGAAATCCTGATGATTTTTTTTTCGGAATAGTTTCGAGATGAGACATTGATAAAATATGCTGTGGAATTTATAGGGATTTCCAGAACATTAAAAAAAACCTGAACATGATATTAGTATCCAAATGTTTGTGTAGTTAAGATTCCACGTAGCCCCCACCATTTCACCCGCAGTGCAACGTGGGTGCTGGCTGTTGCTACATCACGTGAGCGGGAAAACTTTCAAGACGTCCTTGATCGTCTGCACACCTGTCCGTCTAAATCAGAGTCAGCGGTGAAATGATGAATTGATATACACCCTCCATGATAAGAGGAAAAAATCGAATGGCACAAAAACTCCATAAAAACCTTCGCAACGAATTCTGGAATTCTAATTCTTGCAACACATTTCTTTTTGTTTTAAATTCCACATTCTTGTCTCCTTTAATGAATCCTCGCTACAAATCACAGTCTCCCATATTCAATCCTCGTTCCCAATATCCTTTAAACAATTCTCGTTACTATGCATACACTAATCGCCTTTACACAATTTTCCTTGAGAATATCCTTCCGCAAAATAAGTAGTTCCCGTTACACAGGCTTTGTTCCCATGATTACTGCACCGTCTTTTTACACTCAGTATTCCTAATTACGCTGAGACCATTTTTTGCATCACACTCGTTCTCGCGACAACAATGAAACCTCGTTTCCATGCACAATGAATATATATCCTCGTTCCAAAATAATCACAAATTAGCATCCATCAAGCGTATTGTTCTCGGAATTGTTGACAAAGGTGACATAATCCAGGGAAATTCACTATACGGTGGAATTCAGAAACCGTTATTCCTGTGTTAATAAATTACACCTTTCTTCAAAATAAGTAAAAAACATTTCAAACAAATACATAATACAATTTATCCCCTTTTAAGACAATGGTTATCTTCCGAGGACATGAGTGGTAAAATAACACACAATTTGTCTGGTGTTTTCCTCAAAAACGACAACACGGGATCTGAAATTACACCTAGAACACGCGACCCCTCGGTCACGAGCCTGGCGCCCTACCGCTAGACCACCGTGCCCTGTTGAATTGTGCTGTAAAATAACTCATAGAAGAGCAAGGATATTTTATTGACGAAGCAGAGTTAAACAGTCAAAATGACCTATTAATTACTTTACATTTTAACAACGGTATTTGAAGTTCTTCTATTTTAATAGGACGTCGTTGTTAGAATATAGCGACGTTGCGAAACAGTTTTAAAACAATCGAGAATGCATGCATGACTATTCACATATACGACCCAAAATATCTTAGATAGTCAAAGGGCTGTTAACGAATACAATAAAAGACTAATCAATAATTTTAATTGTTAAAAATTTTAATGGATATTTTAATTGGTTAGAAACATTAACAGAAAAGTTAATTGGTTAAACCCATTAACAGACAATTTAATGGGCTAACAGTAACACATCCACCTGTCTTATGTCTAAAGAAACGCAGAAAAGACAGTTCGGCACTCTGTTTACAGGAAAGGCCAGGTGCTTGAGTATAAGATTATCCTGCGGGTTCTAAGCTCCTGTCGGAAGCTAACACAGCTGTTGGGACTAGCAAAGCCTCGGGTCAACCAGTAAGGCTAACACGTACAGTGGCACATTCAGTATAAGTTTGCGTTGAAGTTTCTCCAACACAGGGAACCTTTAAAGATCAAAACGGTATCACAGACTCCTTGCATACATGCAGACATATACGAGAGTAGTCCGTCGATATTTAATGTAGTAAAAGGATACGAAATTAGAAAATACATAAAGGATCCCTGTCCGGCTGCAGACAAGCACAAGATAATTCAATTGTAGTTTTTCACATTCCAGTTACCTCCCCTTAATTTTGCTTTTGATATAATTGCAAAGTACTTAAGGGTACATGTCATGCTACAAACAAACACTAGAGAATTCCATTGCAGATTTTCATGGAACAGTTGCTTCCCTTTATTTTCGTTATGGATGTTACTTGAAAGTACTTAATGATCCATGTTAGGCTGTAGACAAACATTAAATAATTCCATTGTAGTTGGGGTTTTTATAGTACATTTTCCTTCCCTTAACCCTTCCACCACTGTAGAGACCATAATGAATTCATCCAGATCAGTGCACGGTAGTGTCTACTAAAGTTACATAGGGGTGAAAGGGTTAATTTCGTTTTGGATATAATTGGAAAGTACTTAAGGCTCCGAGTCAGGCTACAGACAAACACTTAAGAATTCCACTGCAGTTTTTTCATAGCACAGTTATCTCCCCTTAAGTTCGTTGTATATATAACTGTTGTACGAGTGAGCCAAGGTACTACCGTTTTCTCGCACCTCAGAGATATCCCACGTTATACCTCATGCTAGATTTTTCTATCTTGTCCGATCTGTCTTGCGCATTTACGTGACATTTCGCGAAAATTTTGCACTGCAATGTATTCAACTGCGTGTTAACTGCTGGAGATTGTCAATCTGCGTTATAAATGTTCTGTTGTTGTTATATGTAAAGTTTTGGTGTTAGATATTTGATGTTGTAGATAAAAAAAATCTACACTGTGAAATACGTTGTCATCTATGGAATTAAGAACAGACTATATCTTTACGCGGGAGCATTCAAATGTGGTTTAAGTAGTGAAGAGGTCATCCAGTTGGGATGATTGAAGTTTTTAGCAAAATTGATTTTTTTCGAACTAAAAGGTGCGAGAAAAAAAATCATTTACCTATAACTGAGCAAGATCTCGCTAAGTTACAGGTGATAGATTTTATTAGACCAGGTCACTCGATAGCTTAGATTGACAATTACATGATCAGAGGTCAGGGTTCGATTCCGGTCTCGCCGCGATCTATTTTACAATTATAACACTGTTGTTGATCAGGGTTTTTTTCATTAATTTCGTTTTGACATTTTTGAAATTAGAGGTTGAGAAGGGGATAGTTTCTTTTAAAAAAAGTATCTATGAATGCTTTAGTCACAAAGAAAAAAAACTTTTGTTGATTTCGATTTCACATTTGTATACGTGTAAATGACTTCAGCAAGATTTCCTCTTCAGAAACTATCCATCAAAGCTATAGTCACACAGAAAAAAAGGTTTCCAATGAAAAGTTACAGTTCTGGCAGAAGAAAGGAGATCCTGAGGCTTTCTCTTATTGTCTTTTAATTATCTTCATTACCCATGAGTGTAAATCAAACAGATACCTCTTAGTGTAAAAAAAAAAAAACTTGAGAAAAAAAATATAAGGAACGATATCAGAATATGCGACGAAAACTAAGATATTGGTTTATTTGTGTTTTACGTCCTATTAACGGCTATGGTCATTTCAGGACGTGTCAGGTTTTGATGGTTGAGGAAAGCCGAAGTTTCCGGAGAAAAACCACCGACCTACTGCCAATACCCGGCGACTGCCCCACATAGGTCTCGAACCCTTGACCCAGTGGTGGAGGGCTAGTGGTAGCGAAATGTCAGACGCCTAAACCACTTGGCCACCGCGGACCCGTTTAGAAAACTAAGAGTTGTAAACAGTAAGATTGTAACTGTATGTCTACAAAAAAATCGAACCCATTTAGATTTTATGAACTTTGACCTTGCTTGTAACCTCGGTCTTCTATGCCCTCTTTAACAGCGTACGTGCTGAATCTCTGTCCGTCATTGGAGTTTTTTAAAAACCTGCACGTCTATCGGACATAATAAGATTCTATCTGAGGTTAACCAGCGAATCTCCCTTTCTCGTTGATACCACAGGCATAATGAAGGCTAAGGTGTCAATAATCCAAAGATAAGCCGAGAATTTCTATAAAAGGCTCGTGCAGTGTACGTTTACACAGATATAGTAACACCAACATCACAACAACATCATATAGCAGCAACAACAATAAACCATCAACGCCAACAACACCACCTTAAACAACAACAACGGCAGCGAAAACAACAAGAAACGCCACCACAAACAGCAACAACGCAAACTCTGTGTTAAATGATATCTTAATGCAAATGTGTTTTTTACCTAATTTGTTTATCTAGTCACTGTAAATAATATACTTTTTATTATTAAATTGATCTAAACAGGAGCAGCGAAAACCCCAACAAGAAACATCATCCGCAACAACAATGAACAGCAGTATTAGTCAATATAGAAGTTTTTAGAAACTTAACGAGCATTGTACAAAGTTATGTTAGTGGCATTCAGTGCTATAGCTTGTCAAAGGTACATCATATTTCACGTAATAGTTTTGCCGGTAACGTTACCACAAAATTTCATTTTGTTTGATGTCCAGGGCGGTTAAATGTCATTGGCTTACACCGAGAGCTACCTGATACCAAATACAGCCTAAAGTCCTCAGCTTATGCCGAGAGCCAAAACTCTATAGAGATACTGCATTCACAAATAAGTAACCATTGGTAATTCTATTCCGAAGATCTGAACCCATTTAATCTCCTCCGTAACAGGTGCAAAAGTTAATGATGCAAAATGGAAACCTTGACACAAAAGACACGAGTTTGTCTTAGAAAAAAAACAACAAGGGTGTGTCGAAACATATAAATGTAGGAGGAAATGTTCTAAGTTTCCGAACGGTGTTTCGTCTTTCTGAAGGTGCTACATAAATAGAATAGACAACAGGCAAGATTCCAGCAAAAGATTAAATGTGTACGGGGGTTCGAGGCTATGCTTGTACGAGGGTTCGAGGCTATATCTTGGCGGAAAGTGATTGACATGGCGGAAGGATTGACCGTTTTACGCATTTAATGACGCACTAACTGAAGGTATGTCATGTATTCTAGAGCTAGAAAATGGAGAAATTGTAAAAACATAACAGATGTCCGTTCTTCCGAATCGTACAGAAAAACGGAAGTAAAACCTGAAGAATTCTTGGTGGAATTTTCTGATTTATCGTGAAGGTGTAACCGGACGGGAACGGCACCTTGCCAACAAAAAATAACGTTAACATCAAATGCATGATTGCCATGTTCATAGCATTTATTTTGTCAAAGACAGCCAATTGTATTTCTACGTCATGTTTTGTCTGTAATGTATAAAACAGTGTCCGTGGTATCTATATAAGCTATGGGAAGCTGGACTTCGGCTCGTGCACGAGTAATATATCTATTGGTAAAGTGATGTAAAGACACTCTCTATACAAACTAAATGTTTGTCATATATGATTGTACGATATTCATTTCGTGATCAACGAAACATGAGAATTATTCATTTTTTGATCGAAGCAACATTACAGGTAAGAAAAGGCAGCAGGAGATAAAAAAAAAAGAAAAAAGATAGATGTCCCAAGTGTTGAAATGAGGACAGCAGATCAATTTTGGTTTCTTTCATGTCCTTTTTGATGAAGACACAGAAAAAAGTCTTCAGAGGGTGTGTCACATTAGTCGCCTCTAACGACAACATGCATTAGGAAACAGCTTATCTTCCCTCGAACTTGCAGAGGAAAACAAAGTGTTTCTTTTTCAAAATGAGAACAACATATCAATGTTGGTTTCTTGATGCCTCTTAGCTGAAGACGCAAAAGAAAACCCCGAATCTGCAGAGTTTGGGAGTGGGAGTTTTGTACAGCAGTCGCCTGATACGACAACTTACATCGGGATATAACTTGCTTAATCTCCCTTCAAACGTGCATGGACTTGTGTGAGGGAGTAATACGTTAGGTATACTGTAATAAAGTGTTATTTTCGAGTCATTATTGTCACTTTACAGTATGTTACTATTGCGGGATTCTCCACAAGTAGACGTGACATACAGTGTAATTAATGACGTTTTACGCAATAAATGATGACAGTTTACACAACAATTACTGATAAGTCATGACAATCTGCGCAATAACATATGAGATTAGCATGGCTGTGCAATACTTGCAGCTATATATATACACAGGGCTTTCTGGAAACGATACATGTTCCAGAAATCCTACTTACAACAATTAACATATCTTCGTTTTCTTTTGCCTCCCTCCCAGTCGGCTCCATCCCAACCCCCGGGATCTACTACATAATTGAATAATTTTATATTAATTGGAGTGTGTTCTACTTCTGTACCAATGGATGATCATGTGGGCTGTTGAAGTTGAATTAAAATATGACCATGTTGTAGTTTTGAGTCACTTGATCAACCAAGTTTTTCATTATTTTGTGCACTTCCTTAAATGTAATTACGATAATTACGACAGGAGGCATGGTAGTCTGGTGGTAGGACGCCGGGCTCGTGACCGAAGGGTTGTGTGTTCGAGCCACGACACGGCACTGTTGTATCTTTAAGCAAGATACTTTACTCCGCTTGTTCCAGTCTACACAGCTGTAAATGAGTACGTGGTTGGGCAGTGCTAGAATTGTTGAATGCTGTCTGTGAGTGCCGAAATGGCAGCTCCGTCTGTATGCTCCCCAGGGAGTTGAGACAGATATTGGCTGGTTACAAAGGCCCTATAACATGGATAATAATTTGTGAACTGCTTTGAGACGACCTACGAACTAGGTTGTGATAAAGCGGTATATAAGAACCTCGAATT